>DWRA01004016.1:0-11337 GCA_018250295.1 Spathilepia clonius | reverse complement strand
TATTTAGGCTTTACTTTAGGTAACTTTCAGTGAAAAATAACCGTTTATAACTTAAACCACTTAAAAAATTTTGTATTTATGCCATAAGTGGCGAATACTACTTTATATTGCACACATATAAGGCCCACGGAAATTCTTTCAAACTTTAATGGATCTAAAATATTCCTTAGTTTCTTGAGAGAGAGATCTTTTTATAGTTTTTACCTATCGATAAGGCATCTGGGCTACTTGATTGAAAACAGTCACCGTCACCTATGGACATTTACAATACCTGAGGAGTCGATGCATTGGAAACCTTTTTGTACACATTTTTCATTATTGTGTTAACGAGGTTAGGTTGGAAGTTAGGTTAGACAATAAAAGACTTATATTCGCAATTATATTTATTACTAAAAAGCAATAAATAAGGTGAAGATAGACTCTATAAGTAAATTAACAAAAGTATTTTTAACTTTTACATAATTTCATTTTATTTTGGCATCACAGTACATTCAGAATTAAAAGTAATATGTCAATAATTACGTAATTATTGTACAATTATTATGCATAGCCAGTTTGGCTTGAATTTTAAATGGAAGTGATGAATATTTTAACACTCAATATTAATTTTAAAGAGAATTATTAATAATTTCCACAAATACAAATCATATTTTAATGTATATAAGAACGGTATCAACATTTAAATTTGTAAATAACGAACATTTATAAAAATTTAATGAAAACTTCCAATCATATGAACACATTTACAATGTGTGTGTTAAACACCAATAGCTTTTATAGATATTATAAAATTTAACGTAATAGCAATAAAGTTAATGTTAAAATATAAAATAGTAAATCTTATATACTTACGGTGCGAGTAGGATTACATAGGTGACACTTGTGACAAATGTGGAACATTTAGAACTTTTTAAATACCATTAACGCTAAATGACAACTTGCTTTAATTTTAAAATGAAAAAATAAAATATATATATTTCAATTGGACTCACATTTAATATCAATTGGGAGCTCGGTTCTTTGAATGTGCTTCAAAATAGAAAATTAAGTTATTGACGAAATTGAACGCGGGTATTATAATCTTAAAATTACTGTATGTTACACAAATAGTAGAATTTTGCGAATAAAAAATATTTTTGTGGCAAATCAATTCAAAAATTTTAACGATTCGTCGTGGAAATAAATCTTTTTTATAAACAGTCATCACTCAGCATTAAAGTTCTATTGAATGCCGTCAGTAGACATATTTGATCACCGTAAAGCACCTCTACTATATAAACGACTCTCGTCTCACCAACTTTACACAAAAATGGACAAATTATACAAACAACACTTAGCACGCTCATGTGACGGTCAGACGAATCTATTTTATCCAATAGACAACAGGAAGATAGCTACAATACAACAAATGACTTCCGTAATTGTCTTAAAGGTTTTACAGGTTACTACTTCAATATAAAATATTGAAGGTAATCTTTTTCCTCCTTCTTATTTATTAATCCAGATAACTTTATAAAAACAATCTTTTATAATGTCCTGTAATGCATGTAAATTGTTATTGACTAGTAACTTTTCTAGATTGTTCTTTCTTTAAAATTGTCACATTAACACGCTAGGTCTGCTAGCTTTTTAGGCGGGTAATAATTTTAAGAGCGTATAATTAACCATGTTTCTTATTATAAATGGAAGGATCTAGAATACATGGCAATATATAATATAATCTTCAACGTATAGGTAAGCTGTTTTGGGGATCTAAGACACTATATCTAGAATAATCAGCGACTTCTTAAGTTTTTTAAACTTAACCACGTCGCCTATGGCAACGGTTTTCTATATTGTATAATTAATTATACTTTAAATTGAGTCAATATATTGAGTTCAGGGTTCATAGTTGTGTTCTTTATACAACATAATCATAATGGTAACAATGTTATTCAAAGGCGTATAGAAAAACCGTAAAGCGGGTTCTCTATAAACGCACCCATTCAGATCTCAGCAATATTTCACATTAAGTAAAATGAATTGCATATAGTTGACTTATTTTCATGTAAGACTTAAACAAGCAAATGGATGTTTGTCGTAAGTAGTTGAGAATTAAAAAATATATAAATATATATCATTTATCTTTGCTTTATAAAATATAGTACGTTTAATGTGAAATATTCGCTTGATAACGGTTCTATTTCTAACCGGTCAACAACATCTTGCGCTGTTTCATTTTCAGTTGAAGTGGTGAGGTGCCCGCACTTCATGGATTCCGGCGTAATTTGGAGAAAAAGCTGTAAACACATACATACCATTGGTAAATAATATTTTAATAAGCAAGGTTTTTTTGTCTATCAAAAATATTTTAATAAGCAAGGTTTTTTTGTCTATCAAAAATATTAAAATAACAAAAATGTAATTTTGAATAAATCATAATAGATTTAAACAGATAAATCGATTCCAAAGGCACCTAATCGTTCATTCTGTATCATAAATCAGGAGATTACATTTTTATCAAATTGCAAATAGTGATTCAGGGCAGTAAATTGATTTATTAATCAAGTTATCAAAATATAACTCGTTCGTCTTTGAAGCTGTAAATTGCAAAGAAAAATATTTACAAAAAAGATAAATTTACAAAAGTAATTGTAAATTAAAAGTAAAAGTAAATTTACAAAAGTAGTTAGATTTAAGCAGAATTTTTATTTTGACACATTATTATGACTAATTACTACTTAAATAAAAAAAAGCTATAGTTATGATGAATTAATGAAAAATCTTCTGATTTATGAAACAGTTCCTATTTTTCACATTCTAAATATTAAATTTAATAAACCAATCTGAATCGAATTTAAAATAAAACAAATAATAACTTAAAAAATAAAGTGGCGCAAATAAAACTTACCGGAAGCGGTTTGTGCAATGCCCTAAGCTCTTAAAGCTTGTGCATACTGCGAGAGGTACGCTGACTTTTGATTATAACATTCTTGATGTTTGAAATGGAAGAGTTCTTAATGTTCACAAATATGGTGTTTCATGCTTTACCACTGAACAAATATTGATGAAATTCTCTTTAAAGTTGACATGCCATTAAAACAAATGAAGATTTGGGGAACAATGTATTTTTATATGAATTTGTTTCATCGTTGTATTCTTGCAAAATGTATTGTTTTTATTCGACCGAATTTTAGTTTCTATTCTTCAGTCCTTCTGCTCTTAATAAAGCTACTGTAAAAACTCGTAATACAAGATATAAGCTGTTTAAACCTAATAAGTCAAACAGAACGTACGTAAAGCAAAAGTAACACATTAGTCCTCAACCCATCAGTGTGCATTTCGAGGTAATCTTTCTCGCATACACCATCAACTATTACTTCAACTACCAATTTGTCCCCGTGTCGATTCAGTGTTCCTTGAAGTTGCATAGAGTTTACTAGTGTAAGTGCTACCCTCACCTTTATTCTTATCCATTACCATTCCCCTAAAAAATCTTTATACATTGCCCAAGTTAGTTTAAAGTACTTAAATACACGTAATTTCTTGTAATACTTCATCACTAAACATCGAAAGCCTTAAAAATACTGATACGCAAATAAAAACAAAAATATAATGGAGAACATTTTCGTATAATATCTTACCAACTTACAGAGAGACATCACTAGCAACTTAGCACTTAGAAGCACATTTGCAACATGCAATGATATCGACTTACATAGAATCGTATAGCACATTACAATTTAAAGAATTGTGCATGATCTTATCTTGATGACTCGAGTCAGTGCTGAGCAAATATATATTTATATAATAATATATGTCGCTTTGTGACACAGTAGTTTTCAATACAATCTTATAATCGATTAAGAATCGTAATACACATAAAGTTTAAAATAAATAACCTAGCAGATCTAAAGTCAATAAAAAGCTACGCAAAGTAAGATCAATAAAAAATCTATTTGACATGCGCGCACGCATTACCGCGACACGTCAACTCCTACGTACTGTACAAAGCGGTGTAAACTTTATAAAAGAAAACAGTTAAAATACAATAAATTATGCAACACAAACATGATTATAGCATCTATTTTACATAAATACCTAAAATTATATTATAAAAATGCAAATTATCCGATTTAAGTTACGTTACAATTTAAAACTGTAGCACGCTTAATATATTAAAATGAATCTTTTGTACAACAACGTCTAAAGCGTAAAATAAAATAATAACATTGATTCGTATGAAATAATATTAATAAAAAAACAATCTAGGCAAGATTGTAGACATGATTCAACTTCAATAAATAATATAGTTAAATTAATCCTGCACGATTGTTAAATTGAATGTCAAAATTAAAATTAATTAATTTGTGAAGTCATCATTCTTTGCAAATTAATATTGTTAAAAATTAAAATTGGACAATACAACACGGTATAATTAATTGTACCAAATTGTACAAGATCTCAATGACTTTATCATCTACTTTATATATTAAATCAAACATTTATCACTGGAAAATGTGTCGTTACTTATACAAAGTTTCCTACATACCTACGAAACGATTATTTTACTAATAAACATGGTATATGTATCCACTTTTTAAGCTATTAAATATGCAAAGATAAAAATTCTACTCAAAATATTGACTTATAATGTCCGGTTAGACTTTTTTCACGGATTTCTTGAAAACGTACGAACGCATTTTGATACGTTCGCAAATCGCAACAAACGTACACGTTAATGTTTGAATACTTCATTCGTTGTTTCATTTTCAGATCAATAACTACTGTATCTATATATTCATATTTAATTCGAGACGATTGAAAATATGCAGTTATTTCATTCTATTCGAGTTAAGAAACTTACCATTTTTAGCAGTTATTTATGCATAGTGGTAGGTACAAATATCAATTATCTACCGAATGATATTGGAATTAAAAAATACCGTAAAATAACCGTTTCGCAGCACCCAACAACAGCAATAGTAATAAATAAGTAAAACTAAACAACTATATCATACATCGTTCGTGGTCGCTCGTTCGTCGCCGTTTATTTCTTCCGCTTAAGCTTCGGTATTCTGTAATGCGTGCGGGTGAGGTTAGACAGCGTTGCGGTCGTGGGCACGTGTGTGTGGAACGGAGCTTTGGGATTCGATTGATTGTGTAAATTGAGTAAGATATGTGGAATGCTTTTATATTATAATGTACATGTTTCTATACTGATGATTATAAAAGTAATATACATCAGTATACCTGTATATATTATACATTAGTATATATCTGTAAATCGATAATTCAGAAATATTTTATAAAATATATATTTTCATTATTTTGTACTTTTAATTGTGTTGTTAAATTGTGATTAACTGTTTTAAACCAAAAGCAACAATATTTACAAAGTTCATAAACAAATTTTAACACCGCATGTGCTAAAGTTTTAGCTAATATTAAAATTTTAAATTGCAACCCCAAAACAACAAATTTTATGATCATTAAAATTCTTATAATTTGTTCTCATAAAAGACTACATTATTAAAAAAAAATAACAGTAAAATTTAAAAAACATTATACATTTAAAAAATCATTCCACATTATTATATTGAAATAGTGACAAGATTTGCTATGCATTTTTCCAATTAGTCGGTGCTTTATGTAGCGTGTAGTTATTTACATAATCGAATGCGAGGATCTGATGTACAGTATATTAATATTATACAAGTTATACAAAAACTTATACATACCCTGAACTCTTCTTGTGTGGTGAAGATTGTGCCTTCTCAGATTCCAATAGTTTCGTACTCGAATCCTTCATGAAACCTGAAAAGATATTTTCAATCACCAATTAGATTTAATATAACATAACCCATCCTTGCTAATCGGGTTGCAAAGGCATAATTGTGTAATTTTTATTAAGAAGTCAAATATCTATTTACAAATAATTAATATTAATTAAGCATATGCTTAGTTAAATAAGCATATGCTTAGTTCAAATTGTTACACGTATGGATATAAAAACAGTACAAAGGTGGTAGAACTGTTTGAGGTTCGACTCCGGCGGCACCATATCTATTTCTGCCTTATGACAGCAGTGTTAAGCGCTGCTGTCTTCTGGTTTGAAGGGTGTGGTAAAGGAGACTGACTTAGTCTTCACGGGTAGCAACGCATCTGTGGTCAAACCCAGGTTGGATTGTAGTCTTATCTGGGGTAGATTACAGATGTCCATGCACGGCAATTGCCACTTACCATCAGGTGGACTGCATGCTCGTTTGCTACTCCATCATATAAAAATCAGCAGAAACAAATATTTATTTGTTACATAAATATTTACTTTCATTGGTAATCAAATTATATATGAACTTTGTAATATTGATGACGCGTTGAGGGACAAAACACGAGGTATCGTTGTCATCTATTTGTGTATTAAATTCATTGAACATTTTAACATCAAATAAGGTATCTTCTACTAAGCATGAAAGTCAAAATAGTGATAATAAAGTAAGCTCACCTTTCCCCGACGAGCCGAACACGGAATTCCCCAAATCGTTCAGGTTGCTCGTGAATTTGTCCGCCTCACTCGCCAGCGTGTCCGTCACCGCCGCCTCTGACTCTTTCACACTCTCCGCCACACTCTCCCCAACCTCCCCCAGCCTTTCCCCAGCGTCGTCCAACCTGTGTTTAGTAGAAACCTTCACATCCTCCAGCTTATTACCAGCGGATAGTTGGAAACCTTCAAACGCGTCCTTAACATCACCGAAGAGTTCCTTCGAAGTCGCTTCAGCGCTGTGCGCACCAACAAACTCCTTAACGGAGTCGTCCAAGCTGTCGAACGTGTTCCCTGCGGAGCTTTGGAAGCTGTGCAGGGTGTCCTGGGCGGAGCTTTCGAGCCCGTGGACGTCGTCCTTCATGTCCGCGTACGTGTCTCGGGCAGAGCTTTGAAGCTCCTCCCACGTGTTCTGAGCGTCGCTCACTTTGTCCTTAGCCGAGCTTTCGAGCTTGTCGAAAGCGCTCAAGGTCGTGTCTTGTGCGTGATCGAACGCCTGCTTCGACGACCGCTGCAAATCGTTTGCTTTATCACTCACTGCGCTTTGAACTTCGTGTAACTTTTCTTTCCCTGATTCTTTGACTTCATCGAATTTGTTAGCAATACCGCTTTCAATTTCGGCTTTCTTATCAGCTGCTGCGTTCAGTTTCTCCTCCGCTGTTCTCTTGATTTCGTCCGTTGTGTGTTCCGCCTCTTGCCGTATCCTGTCCAATTTTGTTTCCGCTGCACTCTGAACAGCATCCTTAGCCTTTAACGCTTCGTCTTTTTTACTCTGTACACTTTTCTCTATTTCGTGTTTAGTGTCTACTAAAGCGTGTTTCGCTTCATCGGCCTTTTTAGCAACGACACCTTCTATTTCACCTTTCTTATGACTAACCGCATCAACAACTTCGTCCTTCTTGTCGTGAACGCTTTGAACTAAATGTTCAGCACCATGTTTCAGTTCCTCATGCTTCTTTTCCACACTTTTTTCGATGTTATCTTTTGTAGCTGAAGCTTGTTCCAAAAGTTCGTTTGCTGACTCCTTCGTTTCTGCTACTTTATCTTTCACTTCGTTTTCAATTTTATCTTTCTCTCCAAAAATATTATGAACTAGACCAGTAAAGAAGTTTTTACCCTCTTTGGCCTTCTTTTTCGTTTTCCCTTTGACTTCTTCAAGAGACTCACCAATTTCATGAACCTTTTCATTTGTTGCTTCCTTTACGTTTTCGACATTTTTCTCAATTCCTGTTTTAACGTCGTGCGCTTTGTTATTTATCCCATCTTGTACGTTGTGTAAGGTGTCTTTAGCTCCATCCTTAATATCTTGTGATTTTTTGCTTAAATCATCATGGATGCTGTGTAATTTTTCGTTTGTTGCCACTTTAGCACTTTCTACTTTGTCTTGGACGTTAGTTTTTGCATCATGAGCCTTATTACTTAAATCATCCTTCACGGTATGCAGTGATGCTACAACAGCATCCGCACCATCTTTTATTCCTGACTTAGCATCTTGTGCTTTATGTTGGAGACTGTCTGTAGCACTCCCAAGGGCACCTTCAAATTCTGAAAACTTGTCTTGCCCTCTAAGCCTTAGCTCTTCAGCTTTCTCTCTCGCTAAAAAGTCAAATTCATGAATTTTATTTTCAGCACTGTCTTTAGCACCTACTGCTGTTTGCACCAAGTTATCCGCTGTATCTTTTGTCGATGCTTTTACGTCAGATATTTTATCATTAACTGCTGTTTTTAAATCAGTTGCTGCGGTGTTTACGTCATCTTGCGCCTTTTGAGCGGATTTCTTTAAATCACCTACTTTATTATTTACGGAATCTTCCACACCCTGAATTTTAATTCCGACGTCTGATTTTAATCCTTCCTCTCTGTCTTTGAGATCTTTTACAACTCTCTCAGACTTTTCAATGAGTTCTTCGACAACTTCATTGCTCTTTTGTTTGATGTTATCCTTTTCTTTCTCAACTTTTTCGAGTGCATCCTTGGCATCATTTTCCGCTCTTTCGGAAATGTCTTGAAGTTTTTCATTCGCAGCGAATTTGACATGTTCTATTCTGTCAACAACGTTTGACGTTTCGTCGTGTCTGTGTTTCTCACCCTTCTTGTACCTGCCCTCGCAGCATCCGTCGTAGAACTGGAAGGGATCGGTACTCTTGCAATGTAGCGGCGTATCCACTGGTTGCATGTGTTCGTATTGATGGTACACCTCTTCTGTGATCTTCTGTAGGTTATGTGGTTTATCTTCTTCGTCTACGATAAGTTTCGTAGAGTACACTTGGCTGTCAATCTCGTCCTCGTCTTTAATGTGTGGTTTGGAGTGCAGATCTTTGAACATATCCTCAACTTTGTCGAGTAAATCCTCGTTGATGATCCTTGGAGCTGGTTTTGGCGGTGACTTGTCCTTAGCGTCACGAGGTTTAGGCTGGGGTTTAGGAGAGGATTCCTTAACCTCTTCTTCCTTGTCTTCTCCGTAGCTAAAGACATTCTTCACTTTGTCCGCGAGACCGCCGAGGAAGGAACCACCCTCGGGTTTCTTTTTGCCTTTTTCTAACGTGTTCATTGGAGTTTTATCTTCATCTGAATCAAATGTAGCTTTAGTCTTGTTTGAATCGACGTGTACGGAATCACCATTAACTGCAACAAGAACAGTAATATTAACTTTTAGTTGTGTAGCATTTAAAAGATTTTTATATGATTTAAAACAAAAGTGTTTACCTTGAGGTTTGGTATCCTTTTCATCTTTGTCCTTTTCTGTGTATTTAACATCTCCATTTGCGATGTTCTTAGCCTGCGAATAAATTGCCTTATTATTATAAAATATAAGTAAATTTTCCCTCAATATTTTTCTTTACTTCACTTACTTTTTAAATAAAATATTGATATTATCCAGAAATCTTAAAAAATACTTCTGAACATCAGACGAGAAGAGTAATAAATACTCTTGCCATTCGCTCATTCAAAATGATAAATACAATATTTTAATTAAATGAAACTGAGTTAAATTCAATTTAATTTAAGTTAAATGTAATTATTGAACACAACTTACATGTCCGTTAAGTTGCGGTTTGTCGTGCTGCCGCGGCAAGGAGCCGGGCCCCGAACTGTTGTGGTCGCCCCAGTTGAAGCTTAGCTCGTCTTTCAGAGCATCGAATCCTATTGAAACATGTTAATTAGCTTGCAAAGAGTCACACGAAAGGATTTCTATGTGGGCCTGCGCAACATACTTTGAATGACACCCTTCTATTTTGTCGTATAAAATGAAATAAGATAGATATTTCACAATATTGAGTCAAAAATTAGATTCATGTTAAAATATACAGGAGACACAGCAGTCGGCAAACATTTTTTTTCATAAAAAATTTATGTCTTGAAACGTATGCATCAAACATCCGATATGCATTTGCCACTAATTCCTCTTCTCGTACTGCATCTGAGTTGCGTGATGGAATATTCTTTAGAATCACACACCACCACCAACATTACTTGACCTACAATTTCAACTAGCCGCTAGGTAATAAACATGATTGATACAGTTCTCACCAGGCTGGTCAAGGTCATTCACACCAGGTCCATGGAGATTTTCCAAGTGGAAGATCTTGGTGATAATTATTTAGGTGTTTTATGAACCCCACCCACCTCCACCTCCGTTTAGCAGCTAGGTAAATTGATGATCGAATTGATGAATCGTAGATGAATTGATTGATAAATAGTTCTCACCAGACTGGTCAAGGTTGAGGCAGTCGAGATGACTCTTGGCAGCCCGCGGTGCGATCCGCTCGGGCAGCTGCACGTCCAACACGCAAGCTGGCGTCTGCGACTGCTCACCCTTGCCCACCTGCGAAATAAATTAAAGTTTTCTCAACACATCATCAACAAGTTCCAAATGGACTTTTTTATGTATCACCTAAGGACAGAAAAGATAAAGTTTATTTTTATAATATCCGCCAAACTTCAAATGTTTGTAAGCGGAGAAAGTGTATCTTAGTTTCTTGTTCCTAATTATTATCTACATTATTACAAAGATGCTTAAATACCTATTCATAATATTACTCATATATTCCTAGTTACATAAAAAAGAATTATCTCGTTTTAGCAGTTTAAGAATAAATCTTAAGTTGTGTTTTGTAAATAATCATTTTGCTCTTTTTTTAAACTTATGATAACTGGTAGCCTCTACGTGGTAGGAATTGGAAGGTTATTCTAGATTATACAACAAGATACAATATATTATATATAACATATACGGTCACTCCGGAGGCATGATCATTTACCACGACGGGAAAACTCCTTTTGCCAAAATAGTAGAAATAAATAGTTGTACAATACCTTAGGCTCATTCATGAAGTAGATTCTGCCGGAGGGCGTCTCTTCGTGATGTTTAACCCGCACCGTGAACTCCACTCTGTTGTCTTTGAATGCCTGTAACAACAAATAGTGATATAATGCTAATCTATGGTAACCATAAAAATAGCATTTTATATCAAACCCATTTAGTTCTTATTAACTAAAGTTACGAATGAGAAAACGTAAATATCTGCAATATAGTGAATTTCTGCAATTCCGATTAAGAAAAATCTACTATGCAACATTATCTATATATTAATACGCGAAGCGAAAACTTTGTACCCCTTTTTACAAAAAATGCGCAGACGGAGGAGTATGAAATTTGGCACACTTATAGTTTGTATAGAGGAGTGCAGAATGCAATATATTTTTTTATAATGCATAAAAATACATTAAATCAATAAAAAGATCATTACACACACTATCATGTATTTGACACACACACGCATATTATGTATCTATAGTGTTACTGGATGTCAAAC
>DWRA01004015.1:0-11337 GCA_018250295.1 Spathilepia clonius | reverse complement strand
GGATCACACACTCTGGCTTAAATTCTTCCCCCACACGGCGACGCACGAATTTGGTAGCACTTACCTACCAAATTTTAACTGTTATATTATTCTGTGAACCGAAAAAAAACTAAAATTCATAGAATACAGAGTTAAAATTTGGTAGCACTTACGTACCAAATTTTAACTGTTATATTATTCTGTGAACCGAAAAAAAACTAAAATTCATATAACAGGACAATAAAGTGTTAACAACCAATTTTGAAAAATACCAAATAGTATTAGAGTAACACCTGAGGTCGACCACAGATGCGTTGGTACTCCTGAGATCTATATTTTTTACACAAGTTTAATTAGTACATCGCAATCGTTCGGATAATACGATTATTATGATAAATATCTTCTCGAAAACACTATGTAATATTGCCTATGATTGTAACAAGGGCTTGAGGACTGAGTCAGGACGCCTCCTAAAGTGTTTGTCCTTTAACACTGCAGCGCTTAGCAATGTTGTTATTGCAGAAACAGGTGTGCATTTGAAGTCGAATCAAGGTTTTCGATATTGACAAATAATGTCATTCTCAAATCAGGACAGTCAGTGGTGTAGTGTACTGTCAGCGGTGTATCGAATACGCTCATGTAGCATTTGATTATTATTTCATGTCTCTCATTACCGGTTTAGTAACTATGAGATATAGTGCGGATAGACGCGATGATTCACAGATCACTGCACCTTCTTATAAACCTGACTGATGTGACTGAACAGCACAACTGTGTTATAATAGGTTCCTATTGTTATATATAAGTCTATTGTTATAAGGGGGTAATGTTTTTCGATCATTTAAGTCATAAGTACGTTCTATTTTTAATGTTTTCGACCGAACATAATTATGTCATAGTCTACGTACAGTTTTTTTGTACATATGTCATTTTATTTGACATATTTTAGAACTCAAATGGCTTGTTAAGTATTTATTGTATTGTATTTAGTCGTTTTTTAACACATAAGGGATTTTTGAATTTGTCTCAAATGTGTAAGTGACATAAGCTACATATTTGTAAATTGGGAATAACATTGCGAACATATATTTTTATTCTTTTTACAAAACTAATATGCTAAGTAATTTAATTCATTTAGTATATAGAAAAAGTTATTGAATTTATTCACAACAGAGTCACAGTCACAGAAGTGGCGAGCATAAGCTAGCAATACAATCAAATGAAATTTAACTCCTTTATTTTCTGAAACACTTTGTTTTATTATTGTGTTCGTTGCTTTTATAATTTGTATAAGATTTAACTCACTTATTGAAATGAATGTTACCAATATTTTACGGACGACTGAGTTTCGAATTCGTTGCTCGCTTATTATTCGCTCCAAATGTATGCTTTAATTAATAAAAATATTCACATTCGAAACAGACAAAGCATAAAATGTGTAAACTGCAGCAATCAGCAGCTAAAAAATTTATACTGTAACTTAGCTCAAAATCTGTCGATCTAGTACAAAAATAAATAGGTTCATATGGGCTATTTTTGTAATAATTTACGATAATATGTTGATTTACATATTTTTTGCTTGTTTTTGTTTTGCTTTTTTGTTTGTTTTTTAATTGTCGTGACTTTGAACTCCATGCTTTGAAATGAAAACGATGGACAATGTTGTAGCCTTCCGAACGAGACTATTTTTATTTAAATAAGACCAAAACTTTGACAGATTGTATTTTATGTGACCATGCAGAGAATAAGTCAACAAAAAAAAAACAAAATGGCAGCCACATGGCGGAGGAGTCAATTGGACCCAAATGTGTAGTGTATTAGTGTATTAAAATAATTGTTGTATAAGTACCTACAATATCGCTATTCCGTGCCCGGACACCCTGTATAGGGATTTATAAGCTTTCATCAGTTGAACTATCAGGGATACAATATCCTGTTTAGGGGGATATTGCAACGGTTGAAAGGAGACGTGAATGAATTCCAAAAATCAGTAAGGCGTTCAAAGCTGTTGTATACCTGTTGGAATCATTTTGCAGATTGCCCCACCGAGCTCTCAGGGGAGCGATTCTTATCGATTATAAATCGCTTACTTTTATCGAAAACATTTAGTGGAACTGCTAAAATAGTTTTAGTACACACTTAATCTTAGTCCTTTTTGAAGGTGGTATAACGATTCGCGGTTAGAAAATGCAGGTACCAACGTCACACCTTTTTGTACGTTAACAGTAATTACAAGATTTTATTTTAACTTGCCTCTTATGCATGCAAAGATATACTTTTGCAACTGAGCTGATATTTTGCATACACTATTATTTTGAGATGATTAACTCAGTGACGTGATTCAAAATCCAAAGTGGTGGATGTCCTAAGATGAACCAATTATCGATTTCTGTGCACGTTCATGATTCAGACGTTAAATTGGGATTGGGTTAGGTTTTATTGGGAAAGATACAAAAAAACTCGTTTATATAAACTTACTTAAAACTAAATTGATGTTAAACGCTGATTTGTTTTCATTGAAGGGGCGGTAACACGAGTCGTGTCTAGTTAGTTCTCAAGTGTAATAATCAATGTCAACAATACGTCTAGATGAAATACTATTTGTCTTTGATTAAGGACGTCCATGAGCGGTAAAGATAAGTTACGGTCAAGTTAGTCGGGTTAGGCCATAAGCTTGTTTGTTATTTAACTTTGTAAAAAAAATATGAAATATGTTAGTTAACATGGACTCGAAGGTTTCCTAGTAGCCAGGGAAGGTCTTGGGGATGCTTTTTCGTGTAGTTCATAAGAAAAAAGAAGTCCTTACGTACACATTGTATTGTTATGTATATAAATCGCTATGAAATTTTATACATGTCACATAAATATCGCGAGGTTTATAGGTATAAATATCTCTCATAACTATTGAAATATGAAAATTATATAGCTTAAAATGTAAATAAGGTTAGAAACAGTAATTGTCATATTTATAAAAAGATTTACGTGGACTTAATATCGATATATTTTAACCAGAATCCAAGTACATTCCATACATACTTACCTGCTGGAACCATTTCGCAAATTACCCGAACCGCGTTCCCCGGAGAGCGATAGATTCTTATCGCTTATAAATCGCTCACCCTTATCGCATACATTCAGTAGGAATGCCGAAATAGGTTCCCGCTACGGTTTTTCCAAGGTTCCGCAATCGACATCAAATTGCACTTAAAATTTGTTACCCCATCCCTCGCGTACCTCGTTCCTGATATGGGAATTTTGTATATTAAGCGGTGTGAAACTTGACAATTTTATGGGCGATGAAAGTAAATATGAAAGTCATTCAGGATACTTTGCAATTTTCTATCTCGTCGAGGGCCGCATAAGGTACCTCTGTTTTTAATTAGGGACTACAGCACTTATATTCGATCACAGATATGTTATTGACCCAAACAATAATTTGCATTTTTATAATAGTGAAATAGCAAAAGAGCTTTCACCTGATGGTAACCCGCCACTGCCACTTGTGAACATTTGTAACCAACTCCGTCTCGAACATTGTTTAAGACATGAAAAAGGATTGTAGACAAACCCTTCAAAATATGATACAGCAGCACTACACATTGCCGCCGTAAATCACAAATAAATAGGACCGTCAATATTTTGAAATTGCGTGACTACCTACAATTGCGTCCTCATATGATATTATATATAATATTATTTTACAGAATAACCACTTTTGAAGTTATTAAAGCTAAGTCAATAGCCAAATTTATTTTATCATTAGAGCAGAGTTCGACGGGTATGCGGTACATCGTCATTCAGGTTGGGTCTAGCGTGAAATTAGAACTAACTTTAGTCAATTCTATCTCAATTCACTTGCCGATCTTAACAGATAAAATCCGACTACATTTTACCTATCTAGTTTCTATCAGGTTGTTATTTCTCCTTACATGTGTTTCAAACTTGTAAGTATAGAGCATCGGTGTGTTTAAAATACCTATAAACGTAGTTACGCATATTTTTAACCGTCTTCGGAGAAGCCGAAGGAAGAGGTTGTCAATTCGTCGCGTATGTTTTTTTGTTATTTTTTTATGTGTGTCCGCGCGTTATTTCGCGATTCCCTGACCGATCGACATATATCAACCGTCATTGTATGCAGCTGGTTTCACAGGGAGTCCCATTTTGTGGAAATTTGACAATTTTCAACCGTTTTCCCGAAAAATTGGATAAACTGTAATAATCATGAAGAACTCAAGTGTTTGTGGACTGATTTTCATTTTCTTTTTTTCATTTGATAGGAAATTTTGTTGCGGTACTTTCCTTCCTGGACATGGGTATGCTCTGATGATTAGATCTTCAAGCTATGGGCCGGAACATCAGACCAATAACCCCGATTTTGACATTTTTCAGGATAACTTTGTTTCTGCAACTTGATTCTCATGAAATTTGACATGGGTGTTAAGTATCCACATTAACGTAATATGATGAAAAATTTGATCTTTAACTCTTGAACCCTGGGAATGCAGAAGAGCCTCCTGCCTAAAGTTTAGAAATAAGCTATTTGGTGCTTAGGTATTTATATTAAGATTGCAGATCAGAGACATGCGATGAGAATTTGACCTTCATATCTTCAACCCTGGTAATATAGGACTACTGCACGCCTAAACAATAAGTATATAGAAGAAGATTTTTTTAAGTGTTTTGAATTTTGAGCAGACACTGTTTTATTAAAAATATTTCATTGGCGCTTATGTTGGTGTAAGGATGGGAGTGGAGATTAACGCTTAAGTTTAAGTTTCGGTTAAGCTTAGGCTAAGTTAGGTTAGGTTAGGTTTACTGTTATGAACGTCTTATGCTTACAATTACGTTTATGTTTTGACTAAAGTTGACACAATTTATAAAAGTGTTGTTAAGTTTTGGTTTAGGCTTAGATTTAAAGTAAGTTATAGGTTTACGTTAAACTTTGAGTGATTATTTGTGTTTAGACTTAAGGTTATGGTTTTATGTACTTTTATATTGACTTACGTAAAATCAATTAAATGCTTTTATTGAATGGTTATTAGTATGTTATCAATAAAAAGACTGAAAAAAAATATTTTTAACAAAAAAATAAAACCGGCTTCTATATCATAAAAAGCAAAAAATAATTTAACATGCCTTTAAATTATAATACCTACTTAGTTTTGAAGTCCTACCGAGTTATTAGAAAAGACGAAATCTATGACAAGTAATGAGTTGTATTATATTTACAAATTAATATGTAATATGTACTGGATGTAAAGGCTCAAGTAGTGAAGTGATTTTCATGAAACTTCGCTGGTTTGATCCTTTGAGCCTTAAATAAAGCTTTGCATGTATTTTATTTTAACATTTAACTCCGAAGAGTATAAAAAGGAATATAATTTTTGTGTCTTGAAGGAATAAAAATGTATTTTCATTCTAAGAACTGAAACTTATATTGACTACAAAGTATAAGAAATTTCGCATCTATACTATACAACCCTTTTTTGGTGGTTACATGAAAGGTTTTCCTAAAGTATTTTGAAATCATGCTCTGTTATTAAGAAAAACCTATAGAAGTTTTTTTTAATGATAGCACAAGCATAACCAAAGTGGCGGCAAAGCTACGTACACGCTATGTTGTCCTAGAATTTGCGCTGCGTATACGTTTATCAAACGCTTAGTTTTCAGCAACGCTAGAGCAAGCAATCTAATCGTTGTTTTTAACGTAACCTGATCTCAAATATATGATAAAATGCATTATAATTTTCAAAATAATAAATAAATAATGTAATTAATAAAAGACATAATACTACCGATTGTCTATTTCCAAAAATTATCCGTAGAAACATAGACAAAATATTAAGAACAGATTTTTACTTACAATAGGGTTTTTATTCTCGTAAATTGGTTGTTTTGAAAATGCCCGAGACACTAAAATTACATTTGTTCACTAATTTTCTTTACTTGTTCAGACTTACCTATAAATGTGTGTATAGACAGACATACATTGTGCGTTTTAAGAGTAAAGTAAAGTAGAACAGATTTATGTTTAAAAAACTTTCAAATACAAATTTTCATTAGGTCCATTTTGTTTTTCTTGTTCTTCTGAGATAACCCTTTTATTTAAAACCCATGTCATGGGTATGCATAAAAAGTAATTAGTTCACCATCTTAAGGCGTCCGCCATTTAATATGGCGTTATATTAGATTTACGTCACTAAGCTATTTATGCATTGACATCCAAATCAAACGTGCATGCAAAATATCCGCTGAATTGGTTGAGTTAACTAGTTAAAAATTCAGTTGCAAGATTCAATTCAAACAGACATTAATTAAAAACTTGTAAAAAAACATTTTTATTATTTTCAATAATTACCTATTCGTTAATGAAAAATGTTTCCTACACTTATTTCTGAAGCAACGGTGAGAACAAAATCCTAAGTATGATTAAAAAGCGTAATGCGAACAGGGTGAGATACCGTAAACATTTCGTAGTTACCTCGGACCCAATATACACAATGGAGGCAGCCATTTCAATGTAAAATTCATGGGTGTTAAAAACATTCTTTTTATGGCAGGCACCTTTCAAGAAAATAACAGACATTTGGAAATAAAGAACCGCTCCTATCTCCTACTCAATACGGAATGTATTCTCTAGGCCCAGTAAATGGACGGGCGGGGAGGCCTTTCCAATCTGAACCTCTAAAGAATAGAATAAACAATAGTACCTTCGGGAAACCGAAACTTTTCTTATTATTTAAGAGCTCCCCAATGTTTAATGCATGAGATAAGATTTATTTTCGAAGGCAAATAATGCGTCGGAATAATTTCGACGATGCTTTTCAGCACTCAATTTTGTGGCTTTTGACCGAGATGTGGATTTTTCGAAATAAGAATGATAATAAAAATATTAGTGACAGAACAAGTATAGCATTAGAACCTGATAGCGATATTACAGACGGCACAACCAATTAACCGTAAACAATTTACGATTTTATTTTCAAATTTCTACATATTACGATGTTAGGGAGTTAATAGACGAGCGACAATTCTCGCAGACTGTCGCCAACGACCGCTGACGCCTGCCGACGCCTGTCGCCGGCGTCGGCGACCGTCACCGACGCTAACTGTTGCTTGGATATTAGCTAACTAAGAGTCGTGTGTAGGAAACACACACGTTTAGGGTATAAAATTAACAAAATATCCGTATTTTTCTTTTATAAGCTATACAAAGAACTTCTGTGCAAAATTGCATATACCTAACCTAATACTTTCGGCAAAGGGATCCACACCTCGGCGGGTGTGCAAAGAACTACTCACGAAAGTGTTTTTCAATCGGATGAATTTAGGAATGTCTAAAGAAAAATGTTTATTTTTACAAACTTTATAAATTAAAGAACATTATAGTCGTCAAGGTACAGTGCTACTAACTTTAAGAATATAGGATTGTGGCAATTTAGATTTTAAACCTTCGTTGAATTATCTTCCTTATCGTTTTCGTAACATAATTTTTATTTGGTTAGTGTTTGTAAATGACTTATCTATTCTTAACCGCATAAATCAATATTAATTTAGATAACATCTCTAAAGGAATTTACGTAGTTGTAAAATTGTGGATACATGTATAAATTCTACGAACAAATATGGTTAGCGAGATTAACGATCCTGTTTTTCGGGACAACCACTTGTCAGTCTGTGACCTTGGCATATACTTTTTTAACGAGCAAGAACCCTTATGTTCTACGTATATTCAACGTTTTAGCGATGTGTACAATCGGCAACAAGAGCAAAAACAGTACTAATTTGAATACTGAAACTATTCTAACCAGATTTGTCTCCGAATACAAATATGTTTATATAATATTTTACTTGTTTCTATATGTAAGAAAGGTTTCATACAATATTTTTATGAACTAGCGTAGATCACGCTTGTTTACAAACACTGTTCGTCATTCCGCGATTTTTGTTGTCATTCATTGAATTTATACACAAAATTAATTTAGGTAATCGCGAAAAATCCTGCAGCAGGCAAGTTAAGAACTTATTAGTCATTGTAAAACCACATGATTTGCTAATATGACAAAAATATGATATCCTTGTCACAAATATTCTTTGCTATGAATAGAGCCACCACGAATACCGAAACAGTAAAGAAAGTCCCTGGGTAGTAGGGTTGACAACTGACCTATAATATATAGTTGGATGTAATATACGTATTCATTTCCAAACGTTTCCTATGTCCTTTCATCCTTCTCGTCCCCAAATATCCGACAAGTCATTTTGACCATTGACACTTGTCAAGCTGCGAAATAATTCCGGTGAATTAAACTTCTTGTCGAAAAAATTGTGCTCATTTACTGACTTCGTCAAATCAACTAAAACATTGAATAATTTGTTACGTCACCATCGTGTGTTTGTAAACTTGAGGAACATCAATATATGAAGGAAAATGAAAACGGGGGTATTTAATATTAAGGAGACGAATACGTCAAACCAGTAACAGGTCGACGAAAAGAAAGGTCACCAGGTGAATGTAAAGTATTTAGGAAAAAAAGGGCATGAAAAAATGTATACAATAATTTTGTTCCTCAAGTACATTAAATTTTGCAGTATGTTTGTAAGAAATACTATTTTGTGTCACAAAATAAATGGTGGCAACCCTACTAGAAGGTGCGATAAATTAGGCTCGTTAGGAACGTATAACAAAAGCTTTTCGGAGCGGGAAGTCGCTAAAACTAATAAAATATATCGTCGCGATAACAACGCAATGGATTTACCAGATTTATGTGCTATTTACCAACAATACCTATGTGTGCGTTGAAATAATTTATCTGACATGATATTTCTACATGAAAAATGTATTTTGATTGTAATAAATCTAATTTACAATGAGTAAATACGATTTATTAAATAAGCTATAGAATCAAACGCATGATTTAATAATGGAAGTTTCTAAAAATGTTATCTGTACAGGTTTTATCGACATTAATGAAAAAACCTTATCATTAATAATTTAAAAAGTTTAATTATAACTTTAACAGAATTTTTGGAACTTTCGAAAGCTCAAGTGAGAATCGACGTTTTTGTGAAAAGGTGATCTGTCTCAATCATTAATTGCCTCATTAAAGTCCAGCGTAAAGCCCTTGGAACCCTTTGGATTTATAAGATGTACACGACGTATCAGAAAGAACAGGTACAACCGTTGGATTCAGACAGCTCAGGACCGGTCGGATTGGCGCAGGTTAAGGGAAGCCTACGTCTATGAAAGGTTGATGATGATATAAGAAAGGGCTTTTAAAAATGTAACCTTTAAGAAAGTGGAAAAAGGATTGAACGCAGTATGTTTTATACTACATTTTATTTTTTATAAGTTTATATTTGGCGTTTCCTTTTACACCTTTACACCTTTTACACTACAATATATTTGTATTTTGCAGTTTGGTCACAATATCACACAGGTTATAGTTAATCAAATCAAAACTTGTCTACAAACACTTTATGAGCGTTATTACTGAGTGTTCCCTGGTATAGACCAGCCCCGATATTGTCCGCATAAAAGTTAACAACTACATAAAATTTATAACGAGCTATCAATAAGTGCTCGTATGGAGTAAATATTTTATGGAAGTCTTTATTGCTATGACTCATATATTCAAAGTCAACGCCAAGTATCTAAACATACTCATAGGTGTTATGTGAAAGTAGTATATCTGGTGGTAAGCGGTCTCTGCCGTCCTTGGACACCTGTTATAGAGACAAATAGAAATCTTAAGTAGGTATACCTCGTTCGTCGTGTGTGCGTGTGTGTGTTGTATTCTGTTTTTGAAGGGCAAAGGGGTAAAGAGCAGACAACTGAATGTGACAATTTGGTATGAGAGAGACTTACGCCAGACAATCCAACTTAGTTCTTAGGGGTAGCAACGTGTCTGTCCGGACTTAGGTGGATTCTCAGGTGTTGTGATTGATTATAGATCGTCATTAGCTTAATGATCACCGTACCACCAGGCCGTCTTCAAGTTTGTAGTCCCACACCTGTTAAAGTAGGCCAGTAATGCTTAAAACGGGTGGTATAGCAAAAGTAAATATATACGTAGTACAAGATGATAACTTGTATTAACTTATATTCAATAGCTTCATTCGTTTTCATTTCCTTCCACGAAGCAAACTATACGTTTATCTCCCAATACACAAACTACATACAATTTTAATAATAAAGCCAACAATTTTAATCTCGATATCCATAATAGGCTGACGTGAACCTTTACAATTGCTCAGTTATAGTATACAGTATACAGTTCGTTTCGTATTTATGTTCAGCCTCTGTTACTATGTGTTTCTGCTAAATTTAATTTATTGCCAGTTGTTTCCAATATAAAGACATGCCAATTTGGTTAACGCTCGTTTGTAATAATCAATCTTAAACAATTTTTGTCTATTGCAGATGGAAATTTAAAGAGACGAAAGTTGTCGAATTTAAAATCTTGTGGCAAATATAGAGTAACGGACTTTAATTGACTTAGCATCAATAAAATTTAGACTGATTGTGGGACATAAATTGACTTTCTTATACACTTGTAAGTACGAGTATAACGTTAAAATAAATTTATGGTAAAAAGTTTTTAAAAATAGCCTATTAGTATTGATATTTTGTGTTATCGACTTTTTCTGAAAAAACATTTCATTTCATATTCATCTCATAGGGGTGCATAAAATATTGGTTCACCACTTTAGGGCGTCTACCTTAATGGATTTAGACGTAATAAAGCTAACCGCGCTTTGTCATCCAAACCAAACATGTCTTCAATTCAAATTCAATTTCAGCTCAAGTGACTTAACTGGTTTAAAATTCATTTTAAATATATATTTTTCTTTATACATACATTTCAAGTTAAATAATAACTTTTAAAATATTACTCCATCACTTTTCTGACACTTTTAAATGAGTTTCCTAATGAAGTCAATCAGATCATACGCCTTTTGAATAGTGTGGACTACACTGTGAATTATTATTCTCTATTTTGACCGTATTTTGAGACCAAGAGTTTTGATTTCTTTGCTATGAATACCTGCAGAACGCGTTTAGTTTTCAAACAATGCCACGATGTTTTCATAGAGTAAATACGTAGCAGAATTATTTTATCTGAATTTAGGCTACTTTTAAATTTAACAGAAATTAATGGTATTTATATACACATTGGTAAATGAGCATATCTACTATTCATATAATGCTCTCTAGTTTTAGAAATCTGATACGAAACGTTGCAACTCTTAGAAGCCGTATGCATATAAGCAGTGTCGTGCGCGGTGTCGGAAAGCGGGACGCTACTGAGACTATTTAAGGATGCCATATCCAAACAGCAAAAACGGGACCCTATT
>DWRA01004014.1:0-11338 GCA_018250295.1 Spathilepia clonius | reverse complement strand
GCATGCAGTCCACCTGATGGTAAGTGGCAACTGCCGCCCATGGACATTTGTGATCCACCCCAGATAAGACTAGAATCACAACTGAAGTCGATTACAAATGCGTTGCTACCGCTGAGGACAAAGTTGGAAAGCCTCGTTAAGTTTATGTCCCGTACCACACCCTTCAAACCAGAACACAGCAGCGCTTAACACTGCTGTTATTAGGCAGAAATAAGCATGGCGGTGGTGCCACCGGCGACGAACTACAAAGGTTTCTACCTTCGAAACTCACATACTCTGTCAATATTAATAAAACGTAATGTATTATTTATTCCCGAAACCTATAAACGAGAAACGAAATATCTAAGGATAGCATAATTATTTATTATTAATAATTAAATGTACAAAATAAGTCACTGGAATAGATAGCCGAGACAAATATAAACTAAATGAATAAACTACTTAAAACTAGATTTCGAACGTGGTGAGTTTAATCACTGTCATTTCAATATATACCACATACAAGGGTATACAACATCAATACTTATTAAAATATAGCATAGGCCCATGACACATTTCCATACTTAGGCTGCTTACACATTATTACAAACATTAATATTATATTTGTCATAAAATAAATACGAAGAATTGTAGGTCAATGTAAGCAAGTTGGGGTAACATAGGCGCTGAAATAAGATCATATGATTGAACTTGCAGGGTATGTTTTTATTAGCAACATCCTGTAGTATGCATTGAAATTGCACCATGGTTGAAAGTGTAAGAAATTTCCAATTTCAAAAAATATTGACCAATTACCCTACAATTTGACTAAGTTATGAATCAAATTGATCAATACCTCAGCGCCGATATCACACCAACTTACCTAAATCCTAAATATATTCAAATCAATCCTGTTTTTGTCAAAATGTGCGATATGGTAAGTTACGACTGACTAATAAAATGTAGCTTTCACTATACGTAACACAGCAATCCAGTTTTGTTTTACATAAAAGTAATTCAATTAAATTATATTTCTCTAAACAATTTTAGGTCTTATATCGCAGACCAATATGCACTTCATGATACACATTCACACGCAATATAACTTCGCACCAATTACGAATAATTACAGCTACGCTATCAAGGGTCTAACGGACTCGCATTTCTTTAATATAATGACTTAAATCCTTTACATATAAACTTTACATCTAACCTTAATACATATGTTTATGATGTTTAAAATGCAATTCAGGAATCCAGCTGTTTATATATTCCTAGCTAACTATATTTTTAAAAAATATGTTTTATAATATATTAAGCAAATCACACTTGTAAACATTACAAAATAAAAGTAGCTTATACCCACTTAATATTATGATAAGATTTATAATCATGCTCGTTATTAACAAGCCAAGGATTTATAGATTCATATATACATTCGAAAATGGCTTAGTTAAAAATTAAAATACAAAAAAATGTCAAATTATTTAAACAATATTCGATATAAATTCGGGTATGTAAAGAAGTACTTAAAAGCGAAAGTCAAGTACGTTCTTAACTATCACCAAACAAAACATACAAAGCCAAAACATACGATATTTACAAGTGTTAAATCTAACAAAAGAATACTTAAATATAGATTAAGTGCCTTTTCCTGCCACGCAGTCTACGCTCGCATGCATGTCCTATCTGAACGCATGAATTAATCCGCAGCTGTCTCGCGACCCCAATGTGGTCGGCAGATCAAGTCCGCACGCGGTCACATACCGCGTGAAAGGAAAGAGACCCAAATGGGACTGTATCAGGACTAAGATTACGAACATAATGTTAGGCCCTAGTTATAAATGAGGAACAGTCTATTTCTAATATAGTTAACGCCAACCTCACACATTCACAGGTGTTGTTTACCCTCCTGGAATTAATAACGATAATATTTGGTCATATTTTGTTAGGCACTCAAGAATAACCCTGCTGGTTATCGAAGACGACGGATTCAAGCCTCACAGGTATTTTACAATTTTTATGATATGTTTAATTCCGTGTCGCGACGGAAGACATTGTATACGTCTAGAAAGAACGCTAGGATTGGAAAAGAGGCATATAAAAATACAAGCACGTAAATCTCTTACAAGTAGTAGTTACACGACGCAGGATAGTCTAAATTAAAACTATTTTAGTATCATTTGTTTCACGGCGTCGAATCTAGACGTATATGTATCTTCGGTCACGACACGACACGACACAATCTGTAAAGTCTCAAAAATTAAGGCGGAAACGCACCCTGTAACACGATTGCTTAGAACGTACGTGAAAAAGTCTTTGTCAAAAAGTATCATCAAAGTGTCCTTTTGGAGGGCACTGACGGATCCAGGGACGGACGCTAAAGGGCTCAATTCCCACCGAAATCCAAAATGGTGTACCAAAGTGACGAAATTTTAGAAATATGAGAAGCTGTTGTCATTGACTTTCGGAGACTATACGTATATTTCTCCACATGGGGAGATTCCTACGGAAGGCGAAAAGTTACTTGATTAAGCTTACCCTCAGTTGGGTTAAGCCTCCTAATCGAAAACCCTGTATCCGCCATTGATAGGTGATAGACAAAGTGGTTATAGTGCGCAGCCGTTTCTGGTGCCAAATAGTTTCTTTAGTTCTGGCATGATCACGTTTTTGACGAACGTGGACTGCCGACCGGCGATCGCATCGCGCTTGGCGTTCTTCACGTAGTGCTTTATACCCGGCTTGTGGATGAGGAAGGCGTTGTTGAGGATCATGAAGTTGTAGTCTTGGACGCAGAGGACATAGCCCTGGAAGAGATTATTACAATCAATGTGTAGTGTAGGTAATATAGAATGAATGTGAGAAACTCATAATGAAAGGATTCTGATTTGAATTAACGGCCGTTTTATAAAACAAATCTTTAAAAAACAGTGTTAATTTTTTTTAACTATCAAATGAACAGTACTAATAATATAATTAAGAAAGATGGTTTTGTACAACGTAGACTCATTTGAAGAAAAGAAATAAACCGAGTTCAATAAAAAGCAGCATAAAAACGGCCAGTTTCAGGACAACAACCGAAGAACGTAAAAAGTGGTAGGTTCTTGATCCCATTTGGATTGGACCAGTAATATTTTTGTAAATAGGCAGAGTTCAGTATATATTTCTCTTTTGTGTATCAATGATTATATCGTTGCTTGTTTTAAACAATTTTGGAAGAAATACTGATTATAGTCTAATTTTGACCATTGGGTGGACACCAATATTCATAAAATGTGTATCGTTAACCTTTCTATTTGTTGTTAAATATTTTAGATATTGCGGACATTGATATAATTAGAGATTTATTTTATTTATTATTAACTGTAACTCCACGGTTACATACTAAGTTTACACTATCGTGAATTAACGACCAGTAGTATAGACCTCCTTTGTGCAGAGACTCCGTGCTTCAGAGAGGTCAAGTTGTATCTACAGTTCTTGATTGCAGTCTAGATTTTTAAATACTTTAGTCTAACACCTATGTTAATTAATGTCTTAACAATGAGTTTGGTCTGTTAATATTTTGCAAATCTGACTGGTACATATTAGCGCATTCAAACTATCTCTTTAGATATACATTGTTTAAACGTGATTAGAGAATACAAAATATGTATACCTGAGTCATTTTGTCCTTCTTGCCTTCCCAACTGAGTCTCTCATCGTAGTGTGGGTCTTGATGAGTTCCGATAAATATAGGCTCCCAATGTACAAACTTGCCGCGCCGTTTACCCACGTGGAACACATCCATTTCTGGAAATATGACATTGTTTTATTACAAATATTAGTTATGAAATAGGGCAAAATAGGTTTTATATATGGCATATCAAGACAATTATTTGCTTCGAAGTAGATAACTTTTAGAAATGGTAATGACGACGCAATTTTTACATTTTGGAATGTAATGAAATTTGTTAATACAGGAGACAGTCAGTTAAAGGACCATAATAAGTTACAAATATTTAGACATATAGCGCTGTAAACTTTTTAATTTTTAAGGTGGGTTAAAGCGGGCGCGTAGAACTAAGCAATGGTATTTTTAAATGCAATGAAACAATAAATGTAGGTACTATCGTCATTTCCAACACTAATTTTCAAGTGGAATAACTGCCAGTATTGCTATCCAAAGCAGGTGTCAGTTACGAGTGAGACCTTGCGATTTTGTGAATTGGCGTAAGAACTTAAACTCAGAGTCTAAGCCGTCTGGGAACGGGCTGCAAGGCGCGGTTGTTGAACCATAATACGCAATTAGAATGCCCCATACGACCGCCACGCCATACTGCTTCAGCATAAATAGCTCACGACAGTAACACTGCGGAGATTAATTGCCCCTGCATCGCAATTAGATATGCGAAAACGAGCACATTTTTTTACGTAGCCATAAAGCTTGCTGCTTTGAGGTCATATTTCTAACACCGCGCTGCCATTTAGGTCAGATGTCAAGTCGGATTGTTACGGGAGTTTGTATTTTTTATATCTGATGGTCGTAGCAAACGAGCATGCAGTCTTGGTGGTAACTGGCGACTGCCGCGAATTAACATCTGCAATCAACCTCAGATAAGATTAGCTACCTACCTGACGTCGGCAACATATGGCTTGTTACTCTGAATAAGTAGGTAAGTCTCGGATAAGTATGTTCTTTTATAACACTCTTCAACATCAGAACTGCAGAGCTTAACACTGCTATTATTAGGTAAGGTGTGGCGATGGTGCCTTCGGAGTCAAACCAAAGAAGAGTATTACCACCTTTGTAAAATATGGTCAAACGACATGACGTCGAGGTTTAAGTAAGGTGTTTACACGATCTTAACCTTCATGTATTTAAAAGTAATGATAAATACAAAATATTTAAAGCATTTACAAATATCAAACTGAAAGAAATTTTATAAATCATTGATCTAAAAATACAGTACATTTATGATACAAAACGAACTAAACATAAGCTCATCGAAGCGTGAAAGCCAAAACTGACATCAAAGCATTGAACGTATATTTCACGCCGTGCATCCAATTATAGCCGATCAATTTGAAAAGTAGGTCGTCTACATACGATTAGTTTCCGCTGCAGACATCCACTGCTGACCCTGGGGTATGTTGTGGCAATTGGGGCAAACGTGTTTGTGGAATGGTATAGCAGTCTTGTTCGCTAACATCGCTTGTAGTTCCGTTTTAGTCGATGGCACCTGAAAATATAAAGGGTTTATAAGTACTAGCTGAATAAGTTCGAAGCAGGCGCTAAATTGTTTTCAGCTTTTTGGCCCGAATCCAAATTGCTCTTTTGTGTAGTGTATGATTTTGACTTGCAAACGGTAAGTTTTCAAAACTGGAATGGTTTTCGAAGTTTAAGGGCCCTCACCGGGATGCCATTTCGACATCACTAGCCACATACCCAAACTATCCATATTAAAACATTTCATGTGTAATTCGGTCATAACTTTTGGATACGATTTGAAAACTTCGTCAATTTGGATTCGAAGTCATGTACAAGGACTCCCTGTGTGGAGTCTGCCTGTCTGGCTATTCTAGCGGCTAGTGACAATAAAAATTACACAAGTGAACTACACCGCACTACCTCATTCACTCCAATTCCAACCGCCAACCAATTCGTATAAAACATTTTTTTACATATTTTTTATTGTGCTGGTGCGCTCAATCCCAGAAAGGATTAGAGTCCCACCTGAGATCGACCACAGATGCATCGCTGCCCCTAAAGATCAAGTTGCAATGCCTCAGGTAAATATATCTTCCTTGCCACATCCTTTACATCAGAACAGCAGGGTTTAATACTGCCGTTATTAGGTATAAACACATGTGGTGGTGATACCCAAAAAATACTAAGTAGCGTTGTACTATGGTATCCCGGTGAGATAGAACTCTAACAATAAATAATTAAATCATACATTTCAGTTACTGTTGAAAGTAGCTGACCTTTTTAAAATAGTAACGTTATAATTGCGACAGCTCGTAATAACTTAAATATTGCAATTGAGTACCACTTTTAATAATTTAATTTCGTACCATTGCAATGTTGTTTCGTAATATCCATAAATATTTATAGTTAGGTTATAAGTGTAGTCACATCTATATCTATAAAAATAATGAAATCTAAGCGTCTGTTTGTATTATTAAAATAATCGCCTTTACTAAATGCATATGATTGTACTAATACACGTTACCTATAATAAAAACACTTATTAAGATTTTTGCCTGTCTATCTGTTTGTTTGAAATAATCTTCGAAACGGGTAGATCGATCATCACGGGACTTTCATGGGCTGATGTTAAAAGGTGTTTTACTTTAGAAAACGTATTAGTTCTACGCAAAAAACGGATGAAATCTGCCGTACGCGCCCCATTTTGTTAAAATTGTTATGGTATAAAATTTAACTAAATGTAGGTACTTCACGTTACATATTCTTAAACGCGGGTGAAACTACGAGGCACAGCTAGTATAAAATATAGTTAACTTATAACTGTGCTCAAATATACCACTTAAATTAACTTATGCCGCGGTACGTGCGTCTACGAAATATAAATCGATTTGACGGCGACAACGCCGAATGAGCACATATTAGTGCCAAGACTTTTTGTAACAAAGCCTTTATCGAGTTAGTAAGCCTGGATCGATACTAGACAGACGGCAAACAAACCTACTTGTCCTAATTTCGTATCCAACGTGAGTCGCGGCCTAAGAACTTGTATTAAGTTTCTGCACTACACACGTGACAATAGCGGTCATACTTCGTCATGATTCAGTAATACAATTGAAAATCGTAGTCCTTTTTCGTAATCAAAGAAGTGTTAAGCTCTGCTTCTGTTTTAAAGGCGTGGCAAGGGAGACACTAATACGAGCCGTTTAAACTTAGTCCTCAGTACTTCAATTCAATCAGACTTTGATTACGGATATCTACGAGCAGCGGCCACTTACCATCAAGCAGACTGCATGCTCTGTTACAAAAAACTGTGACTGATCTTTAAAATATACGCTATAAGAATTATGTGATGTTTAAATTACCGACGAGACGGCGTATTAAACCGTATGCGAGAGCGGACGCGATCCATTTACTTTGTAATTTATTGTACAGTAACTTTAGTCTTTTTTTATTACCATTTGACTGTTGGCATTTAAATCACGGTTATGCATACCGGAAAGAGCGCATCTGGTAACTACTTTCGTAATTGTTTAACGGACTGTAATCGAGTTACATGAACGATTTGCATTTACGTCTTTCGTTATGGTTTATGTTTATTCTAATACCAATCTTGTAGAAATGCACGGCACTTTTTCGATTAAATCAGAAGTAAAATTGTAACCTTTGTTATCTATTTGATATAATGTTAGTATTAAGGAATAAGAAAGGCTAACGTTTTAGTATGGGACTTAACATATCTAGAAATTCGCCATTACAAAAAAAAATGTTTTGGCGGCAAGTACTAAAACATGACGTGTCTATCGATTGCCTAAGTGACTAGAATTAAAAAGTATTCAGAGAAATGTGAGTTTCTGAGATTTTATTTTTTAAAACTATTAATTTTAACGAATAATGTACGTATTTTATAAACACGATATTTATTGCTGGCCGCCGAAAGTTTTTTTTTTAAATGTAAAGTAAAAATGATAAAAATCAGTCAAAGGCGAATCCGACTAGCGTAAAGATTCCCAATTATCAAAAATAAATGCATTGACAAGTATTACAAATCGAATGCAACAACACTGGCAAATACGTAACACAAACAGAGCCCAACTCACACTTGACCGAAAAAGAAACACGGAAACAGCCCGCAGTTAGCGAGGTAAACGGGTACAGTTAACAAAACTTACTTGAACTTTGGCGTCAACTTCGAAGATGCTAATCGGAAAGACTCTAGGGTTCGTGGTAGTGTTCAGCGGTTTCCCGTTCCTTGCAATCATGTTAAGGAATCGTGGTATTAGGTTGGGGCTAGGATACAGTTCTATGTCCGACGGCAGCACGAAATGAGTTAGGGCGGCATCTCTCGCGATGTTGCGAGCAACATTCACTGGATACAGCAGACTCTTCTCTTTCATGTAGGTTGAACTCGCGTTGACGTTGTAAGGTGGCTTAGCGGTGCAGTTGTATGGAGTCGCGAGAAAGCTCTCTGGGTCTGGAAGCTGAAACGAAAGTCATATTTATTGGCCAACAATTATTTATTGTTGACGACCCGCGTGGCGGAGCGGTCACCATACCGGTCTGACACGCAGTGGGTTCCGGGTTCGATCCCCGGTCAGACAGAAATCTGAATGATGAATTTAGATTTCTGTTCTGGGTGTTTGTGTATTCGTCTTTGTGTGTGTCCATGGCACCCACGACACAGGATTCCCTAATCCTACTGTGGGGCTGTGACTGTATAAAGCGTCATTGTTCTAAATATAATCTCTTATTGATGGTAAGTGTCTACTGTCGGTCATGGACATCTATAATCCACTCCAGATATAATTGAAGCCCCATCTAAGGTCGGCGGTTTTGCATAACTACCTCTCACGACTAAGTAGAAGTACCTCGTCTAAGTTTCTCATTTGCCACACCTTTTAAACTAGAGCATAGGAGTGCTTAAAACTACTGTTGTAAATCACAAATAGGTGTGGCGGTAGTGCATCTGGAGTCGAACCACAAATAGTTCAAGTTCAAACCTTAGATTAATTACTACTTAGGTAATACTGGCACTCATGGACATTTGTAATCAATTCTCTATCCATTTGAAATGAAATCTGGAATTAATCACAGATGCGCCATTAGTCCTGAGGACTTTTTAGATACCAACCTTACTGGGAATGTGTTTATTAGAAAAGAAGACGTGGAAGGTGACGAATTGACGGATCAAGTCATTCCCGAGACAGTCACGGAGATATCTGATGCTGTTCACAGTGGGAGCCATGTCTGCTCCAGGTGCATGGATCGCCAGGCTTACAGGTGCCATCCATCTGTGGACAAAGAATGGCTTATTGATGACATGCTTCGTTATACAGATAATAAATTTAGAGTTAAGAGCGCAAAGCTAGTAGCATTAGCAGTCTTATATAATATAGTAGCAAAAGGTCATCACATACTTCCAGTTATGGACATCTGTAATCAACCAAAATTAGGATTTGAATCCTATTTCAGTTCAACTACATACGCGATGCTAGTTTGCTACCCCTAAGGATTAGTTTGGATTGTCTCCTGAAAGCTTTTTTACCTTATCACACCCTTCAAATTAGAACGCATCAGCGCTTAGCGCATAGTGACTAACGAACTAAATAATTAATTAATTAGGAAACTTATTTCATAAATATATCTTTCTACGCCGAGTAAAAAGATTACTTAAGAGTGTAGGATGTTATAATACGAAGTATTTCCCTTCTTCAGTCACAACAAACACTCATAAAGGTATTCGAATTCATTGTTTGTAAAGGCTATCATAATTGCGGCAGTAACGCCAAACGTCGCTATCTTGGAACGTAAATGAATAACATAAATTCAGAACAATCTGCCGCATCGACAAACTTGGAGCCGTGAGATGGTACTTAATGGGCTTCAGAGACACTTATTTTTAATCAATATAATGTTATCGAGTCTCGAGGGGACTAAGTTCGCGTGACTAACAACATTTACGCCTCTTTCAGCCTCGTTGGCCATCGATAGTTCCTTAACTGCCTACAAACTGCGAGCTACGTGAATTATACTGACTGGGGCAAGCATAGATAATACATATTCAAAGTGCTTTTAGTAGATGATAAAATTAGAACCTGTTGTTAATTGACGTTTTAAATTATGTATAATGTAGCTATCTGCATTAAATTGAGCGATTCGGTCTTGTAGCGTCAAAGGCAAATATTAGGTAAGTATACAGTATTCGCGTTGCCGGTTTCAATAAATGTATATCTCTTTATTTATTTATTCTCTCTATATTATAGGTAATATTGGCATTGAAGTAAAAACGTATGAATCAAATTTCATGATAATTGAGTACTTTAGCTACAATTTTAAAACTGGAAACACTATACGCTTACGTATGTAATATCATAGACGTGCATAATTTTCAAATTAGCCTGCAATTCAGTGCAGATGTTACCCTAACTAGCCTAAAGCAATTCTAGTATTAAATTATATCTGTATAAAGTTAAATTATTCTAGAGCGACATAGCTTTGAATAAAAACGACAACACTATAGTTATAAAAATAATATATAATTAGAGTTATAAAGTTGACCTACTTAACGATATGTCTAATAACACTTAAATAAGGGTTTGATCAATATTTATAGACACAAATGCGTAACTATTATGACATTAATAGGTGTACAGAAGTCACTGAATCAGTTATGAATTCACAGGGCGGCGCAAAAAATAAATCACAAAAGAAATAAAACGAGACGGCTCGTTATTGATGGTGAGAATATGTAAAACGTAAGTAAGGCGAGTGGCGCCAACTTTTTAGGTCACGAACCCACGGTGGTAGTCACGGAAGGTTTGACACTTGATTTTGCGGGTTATTACTAAACTTCGTGTTTCTTTATTTAGTTCTTACGACCCGCGTGCCGGAGCGGTCACCATACCGATCTGACACGCAGTTGGTTCCGGGTTCGATCCCCGGCCAGACATCTAATGTTAAGTGTTTATGTATCCGTCTTTGTGCGTGTCCATGGCGTCTACGTTACAGGGAATCCTAGTGTGGAGGTGTAAGTGTAGAATGCGACTTTTTAAAAAAAGTTTACCAGTTTAGTATCTACACAAATCCTGCAAAACTGCGAAACTTGTAGTTTTAATTTAATTAAAAACATTTTGATTTAACTATTTTTTTATGACGTTCAAGTGGCAAACGAGCATGTGTTCTGTTGCGCACGCGTGTTGTGTTCGACTTCTCCACCGTCTTTTCGAAATAAAACTTGATTACTGGCACAAGACGTTTATTATACTGCATTGCATACACTGCAGTTTTACAGAATTACTAAGAGTACGTGTTGTGATAATGAGTTCTCAAATGTAACTGGTCTAAAATTGATATATAATTGAAAAGGTAAATTAAAAGTGCAAATATGCCTAATGGTATTGATAGTGTCATAACGTTGACGCAAAGTGATTAGTAAAGTTCAACTATTATTAATCGAGGAAAATGTTAATTAAGATCGGCTGCCGTTGCTACCCCTAAGAACTAAATAGGAACGCCCCCAGCACATTGATTCTACAGGAATTGGACGAAGTGTTTAACCACCTTCACATCACCATCGTCAACCCATTACTGTCCCACAGCTGGGCACGGGTCTTCTCTCAGAGTGAGAGGGATTAGGCCATAGTCCACCGCGCTGGCCAAGTGCGAATTGGT
>DWRA01004013.1:0-11341 GCA_018250295.1 Spathilepia clonius | reverse complement strand
TTCATTAATAAGAAATACTTTTGGTTTTTATTGTATCAGTTTTTGAGCCAATAAAGATTTTATTATTATTATTATTAATATTGCATTGCAATAATTTGTTCTATGTATATAAATATAATATTGTTAAAAAATCATCAACATTTTTAATGACTTTGGCATATGTGTGGATTGGCTCCTGTTTGCATAAGTAGGTCCATTTATAAAGATAAAAGCGTTCATTTTACATCAAATATTCGCTGTAGACAATCTATAACAAATCTCAAATTCGATAAGAATCTTACCTGGTACATTACCACTCAACACTACTAAGTAAATATGAGCATTTATTTATGTTTAAATTACGTTGCTCTACTTACTGTACTTCATAACAAGATTAACGGCAAATAATCCTTACTTAAGTCAGATAATAACTCCGTAAGCATAACTTAAGTAACAGTTGCCATAGTGCTTAGATGTTACATAAGAACTTAAGCAGGTAGGTTCTTAAGAACAAGTTTAAAATTTGGCTGTGACATCTCTTGTACACTGCGAATAAACAACATATCCACAGCTTCGGAATTCATCCATTCTTTAATTGTTAGAGTACAACAAATGAAACGGCACTTGTTAACAAACATGCAAAACATGTATACAAAGCAATTGGTTGTATAAATACAAAAGATTCTCACGAACATAACCGGCTGTATCGAATCCATACCTCTCCAACAATAATCGACGTTGCTCAGCTGTTACCGCCGACATATTGGCAAAACCAATATCGGAAACTATACCACAAACTTTCGGGGGCAATCCGTTCGAAATATTAAAAAAGAAAAGTATTTCAACGAATTGATTCCATGTTTTCACTTGAAGCGACACAATGTACGGAGACGGTTAACGTAGGATACGCATATTTGAATGGTGTATGTGGTACGTGCTCTTGTGACATACTAAACACTGGGCAAGATGACTAAAGCTTTGTCTACAGCGAGTGATATCACAGGTGCGATTAGCTGGCAATGTGGAGCGGTGTCGCAAACCGAATTATTATCAGTAAGCGTTATCGGGCACAAAATCAGCGTTATCGGGTACGAAATCTGTGAACACGTGTTCAATGTTCTCATACTCCAAATGTGGAAATGTTAGCTATTACACGCACATACGCGTTTTGTATAAAATTTTCCATCTAAAACTCAGATATTGTTAAATCGCAAATACTAATCTAAACTAAATAGATAAACAGTAGAATCAGAATATTGCAATCCGAAATTATATATCGTAAAATTCCTTCTTCTAATGTACCTACATTTATCGACTGAGACTATTTTAAACGTTATTAAAATTAAAACATGATGTAGACCGACCGATTACCGCAATCGGATTGCATAAATTGTGGTGAATGATATATGATAAGTAACAAAAATAATGATTGATATTTTAAACATAGTTATCAAAACAATAATAATGGGATTTATGCGATAAGGGGAACATTTAAATACCAAGTACATTATTATGATTGATAAGGATAACGATCGTAAACATTAATTCATTACAAAACACCCAATATATCGACGCGTTTCTTTCATGTCAAAAGTAAACTACAATGAAATTATGCTACTCTACGGCTCAGTTCACATTTGCGTAATATTCCTAAGGTATGAGCATATCGTATCTGTACGTACGCACTCAATATTAAATTTTAACGCTAATTAGTGACACTCATTCTCGTATACGTATCAACAATGACGCATCAAAAGTAACAGGTTTATTATAATAAGTAAGGCCGCATTCACAATACCTAACGTAATGTAGTAGCCAAAGATGAAAATCTATAAGAATTTCAAACAGAATACCCGCCAAAATTAGTTTAGTCATGAAAATGCGCAAAAAATTAAGCACCTTTTTTGCTTCGGGTTTGCGTAAATAAAAAACATGGACTAGAATTATATACAGAGCAATTATATTCGAGTAAATTTAAGTCTGTTATTAAAAAGTAATCAGTCAATCTGCCTTTTTTTAGCTACCAATGACCGAAATTCAACATTGTCTAGTCGTCAGAAATTGACAAGTTTCAATGTTTAGTATGATATATATTTCTTGATATATGTTATGATGGAATAACAAACGAGCATGCAGTCCACCTGATGGTTTGTAGCAATTACCGCCCATGGACGTTTGTAATCCACCCCAGATAAGAATAGAATCCTACCTCAGGTCGACCACAGATGCGTTGCTACACTCGAGGACTAAGTTGGAATGTCCCACATAAGTATGTCTCCCTTACCATACCCTTCAAACCAGAAGACAGTAGCGCTTAATCATGTTGTTATTAGTCAGAAATAGGTGTGGCGGTGGTGCAGCCGGAGGCGAACCACAAAGAGAGGTACTATAAAATACCACTAAATAATTAACGGGAGTTACAGATAAATGATGTGAAACAGATCCGTTTCGACGCGACAAATTCGTCACAAAACGGAACGGAAGATCGTTAGGTAATTCTGCCGGACTTCAGCCGTCAAAGTATACAGAAGATATTTTTAGTGCAGCAATGTGGAAGACAAGGCCAGTGCACCGAGTAAAAAAGAAACATTTAGCTCACCTTGTTACAAGAGGTACTGAAAGATCAGTTAGGAAAAAACGTTTCGATAAAACGTAAACACATAAATATTATTGGATAGCTAACATCGTTAATCGTTCGTCATTGCTTGATGCTCGCGCTAGTATGCTTATACGATTACCTTTTCAATTAAATTTTATCATACATTTTTGCTTTTTTTTTTTTTTATATGATGGAGTAGCAAACGAGCATGCAGTCCACGGTAAGTGGCAACTGCCGCCCGTGGACATTTGTGATCCACGCCAGATAAGATCAGAATCCCAACTGAACACAACTGCGTTGCTACCCCTGAGGTCTAAGTTGGAGTGCCTCGTTAAGTTTATCTCCCTTACCACACCCTTTAAACCAAGCCAGCAGCGCTGAACACTGCTGTTATTAGGCAGAAATAATAGTGGCGGTGGTGCCGCCGGAGTCGAACTACAAAGGGTTCTACTACCTAAGTTTTTGTTTTAGGATTTACTTAGAAATGCTTACTCTTACTTACTACTTAAAAATGTAAAAGTGTGTCTGTCTGTTTATATAGGCTGCGTTTGCTCAGAAATTAATTAAAGTTTCTGGGATAAAAGTTGAAAATCCGTGTATCCGTGCTCCGTACGAGGCTTCCGTGGAGAAGGCCCTTAAATAATAAAACATGTGAATGTCTGGTAATATTGACGTCACTAAGAGATGTGTTCTTTTCTGTGTACTGTGATACGGAGTTGCCGCCCTCTGCTTACACCGCTTCTTGTCGTCGTTGCTAAAAATTCATACTAGAGGTACTGTTCCTCCTGGTTCTTCGTCATCGAGTGACTCTGTCAATGTTAACATAACTATACCATACCTGTGTCCTTTCCTGTGTTGTGGTGCGGCGTTGGCGCCACCCGCGCTTTGCTGCTTCTCTCCCTCTGTCATCGTGTCGTTCGTCGGGTCTCACCGCGCGCCCATACCACTCACAGCGAAATGCCTCCACCTTAACAACAAAAACACAAATATTAATACAGTATCAGATGGCCAATTTCACTTTCTAGTACTTATGCGAGCCTTTCTAAGTCCTCCTGAGTTGGTTACAGATGCCCATGGGCGGCAATGGCCACTTACCATGAACTGGACTACATACGCGTTTGCTACTCCATTACAATAAAAAAACCATGTTATACAGATATGTGAAGGAGTGGTTAAATAGGTAATTACTCCTATATGTTTGTCTATATTCAATTACCATCGCGGCTCGCCGCACCTGCTACCGTTTTAGGAGTATATTGGCAGTAGCGTTACGACACCTTTCGAACCAGAACGCAGTAGTAGCATTGGGGCCATATACAGAAATAAACAAGTCAGATACATGCGACATTCTAAATCGGTTGAAAGAAACGCATTTATAATTGGCTTCACGTGTAACCGTTTTAAGGGTTGTCCAACATCTGTAATGAACATTACTTGTGTTACACGTAAAAAAAGTAAACGTTATATAAAAATAGCCAAAGTTTTCAACCCTATCCTATTGCGAGTGCACGTAAAGCACACCCACACATAATATTTGTGCAAACGAAGTTATTTGTTTCCTTACTAAGAATGGAGGTATTAAAATAGCCCACATGAATATGAATGACCACCCCGCGGTGCTCGACACTATAAGCGTCAGAGCGCGTCATTGTTCCCATGTGGCTCGATTGGTCCCCAACATTGATCTAATTTTGTCGATAACTTAAAAACATCTCAGAAGCGTTGAGATGCTGTTTTGTTATTTATAGAACTTTGAACGTATTGTGAATTCTAAATTGTAAATTGACTTCTCTCACAAATATCACTATCCGAGCAGAAAAACAAACAACTGGAATTTATTACAAATACGATATAACTCGTTACGTACATTAATAAGACGTTCAAAGTATTATTTTATAAGTACTTATATTCCACTGGATTACGATGTACACCGTGTCCAATTTGAGCGCCGACTTCAAAACTTAGTATTAACCAACATTTCTTTCAATTATTCTTTACTTTTCAGTGACATAGTTTACGAGTGACGGTTTTTATTTTTTTTTTGTTAAGAATATTTCTGCCCGCGTATATTCGCAGAATACAGTGGTTACATTCGATTAAAATACTGAAATTGGGTGCAACCGTTTTCATATTTCAACTAGCAGCACCTCGAGGTTTTAACCGCGTTTGAAAAATGTAACATGACATAAATATAAACGGAATTTTATGAAGCGTGCATGGTAGATTTATTGTTTTTTTACGCGGGTTCCCAAAATGTTTTATAAAACAAAAGTAGTCTAAGTCACTCCTTTATAAATTAACTATATGCCAGTAAAGGTCTCTTGAAAATCGGTTTTACCGTTGCGGAGAATAGCTAAAACAAACAGATAAAGTGCCGCAAATTTTAATCATTGTTTTTTTGTTATAAGTATCGTATATACTTTCATATGCATTTAGTAAAAAAAGCTGTTATTTTGATATAACAAACGGACAATTTAATTTTATTTACATGTGTAGATGCTGGACATGTATGTCCCCCAACAGCTGATGGGGGCTTGGAGCATACTTCCTCTTACTGGTCCATTTGCAGATTATACAAAACGAATGTTAATTTTATTTATTTGTGTTTCGAAGTACTAATGGCCAGTACTTATAATAATAATATTCTATATAGATAGTCTGTGGTGTAACGAAAACACAATTATCTAAAACTTTATCAAAATATGACGCATTTAACCACTGTATAACAAACAATGTTGTAACGTCCTTAATTTCGCTATCAGTATTATATTATTCTTATCATGATCACCAACCCACTATTGTCACACAGCTGGGCACGGATCTCCTCTCAGAGTAAGGTTGGCCAAGTGCGAGTTACACCTTACCCACACCTCTAATAAGTTTTTGTAAAAACCTCTCAGGTGTGTATGTTTCCACGCGATGTTGTTCATCACCGTTATAGGAAGTCGTAATTAATTTCTAATACACCACATCATCATCGCCAACTGATTACTGTCCCTCTGCTGGGCATGAGTTTCCTCTCACAGTGCTTAGGGTTATAGTTTGGCTACGTTGCGTGCAGATAAGTAGATTTCACGCAATTTACACTTATACTATACTGTTACTGTATTGAAAACATTTTACTCCATTACGACGGTTGACACAGTTCAAGGAACGTAGATTAAAGCTTGTAATATCTTAGTAATTGCCTGTTTCCGATTATGCAAATGGAACATATCAATACGGGTTAAGTGATCGGTCAATGTCTCGATAATTGACAAAAAGATGACCTTCCAAGCACAAATTTGACAGTACCTAAAGTATCATGTGACGATCTTATTTTGTTGAGACATACTAAATGTCCTTTTAAATATTAAAGTGTACAGTACTAATGTATCCCTTGATTTTTGCACAGTAAATTACTAAAGTAGAATCCATTGATTTTTGCGGCGGTGCCACGGGCATGCCTATTTTCGTCTTGTATCTAGCATTAGAGTTCAGTTTCGCTTTTGTTAGACTCAGGATTGACTTCAGGTAGGATTCCCTATAAATATATGGAGTTGTTTACAGATGCGCGGCAATAACTACTTAAAATCAGTAGCTGCATACTCGACTGCTACTTTTACCGCGAAAATCGTATAATTAAAACTCATAGCTGTGTCAGTTTGTACGTTGTCTGTAGTGTTATTGACATATTGTTGTGATTATTCATCGGGTTTACTACATTACTACACCAGGTTATCGATGTGTCATATAGTATTAATGTTAATGGCAATTACATTTAATAACAATGAGAACATCTGACAGATCGTACTTTATATTATATGAAATGAAACTGCTCATATAGGCACATATACATATTATTTACTAGCTCAGTCACGCGGCTTCACCCGTGTTTAAAAAATATGACATGATATAAATATCACCAAAAGTTTAACAAAATGGGGCGCGCGCGGTAGACTCAGCGGGTTTTCATTTTTTTACGGGGTACCCGAAAAATTTCCTAAAATGAAAAGTAGCTAAAATGAAAAGTTACTCCTTATAACATCAGATATTTGCCAGTGAAAGTCCCGTCAAAATCGCTCTAGCCGAAATAATGATAATGTCTAAATATCTGTAAATCGTATTAAAATAGGGGTTCTCAAGGCGAAGCAAAAAGTAAATTGTTTACTTTTTTAGTCGTCCTTACCATGGATCAGATTTAACATCATAAATTGTTCACCCACTTAATTTATATGTTTAACCTCCCTCACACGTACTGCGTCAAAATTTAATAGAAAACAAGGTTTCGTGCCAAAAATATCCACAGCTCCAAGTCGATACAATAAAGCCCTTTGCTTTGGTCGGAAATATATTTTTTCTTTGATCGGAGAGTTCGACCATGTAAAATGTCGCGCGATCGATCGTGTTGCACGACACACAAGAATAAAATCGCGATAGTAAACTTACGTAATATAAGGAAACGAGAAAACTTGCACAGTGTGTTAACAAATGGAGTAGGTTGTCTTTTTTATATGATGGAATAGCAACCGAGCGGTCCACCTGGTAAGTGGCAACTGCCATGACATTTGTAATCTACTCCAGATAAGACTAGAATCCTACCTGGGATCAACCACAGTTGCGTCGCTTCCCTTGAGGACTATGTTGGAATGCCTCGGATAAGTCAGTCTCCCTTACCACACCCTTTAAACCAGAACAGCAGCGCTTAACACTGCTATTATTAGGCAGAAATGGATGTGGCAGTGGTGCGCCGGAATCGAACCTCTAAGAGTTCTACCACCTTTGAAAGGTTTATGATGATTAATTATTGAAATGTGGTACATACAATATCTATAACACACAATTATTAAATTAATATATTAAAAAGAAAAATGGACAAGTTTATCTGTCTGTCGGTTCGTTTTAGCTAATTTCTGAAACTGCAAGACCGTTTTCTCGTTCTCGGGTCTTTCACTGGTTGATAACGGATGTAATTAGAAGTCTATTTTTATTTCATAGTCTATTTTTATTTCAGAATATGATATTAGAAATCGGCAGTTCACTTTTGTTAAAACTGTAGTAAAATTTCGGCGAAATGTCCGTCAATTTTACATTTTTTTAAAGAGGATTATATTTCGGAGCAATCTGGTTTAGGTAATACAAACAAAACAAACTATTGTCGTTAACGTGTTGTTAACGTTTCGTATTTAGTGTTAAACTGCCATTGAAGTGATAATCTTAATTTAAAAAAAAATACAAATTTATTTTACTTCGTAAATAACTACCTATCCATTACATGTGCTTTTGTTTACGATTACATTTTGTAGGTTATTAGCGGTAACGAGTTTTCTTGAATTCTCAGTATAGGTGCGTATCTCAATCATCATTACCACTTCACTATGACTTAGTAATAGTAAATAGTCGTGTGCAACCACAACGAAGCTCCCACGGCTAGAGAATGACGCATTTATAACTGTTCGCCGGTTGCCAAGCTCACGACCTGCAGTTAAATATACAGGTTGACCGCTCCGGTTCCGTTACCCAGGATAGCAGCTGTTTTTCGTTTTTTGGTAACATGATAGCGGCTTGAATTAAAAAAAAAATTATAAAAAGATATTGATTTCGAAAGGTGACTTTCAATTCAATAGTCAAACCAGAATACGTGTCGCTTATATTTACAGACATGAAGGTATCAAACACGGGCCTTAATAGCCAAATCTATTTTTTTTATAAAATATGTTTAAAGGCATGAGCCACATCTGTGTTGTTTGCGGTAGATATAAATACTTCTATACATATTGTACAGGTTTAGGTATACTGTTTCGTCTGTCACGGCACGCGTGTGACCCGTTAGTGTAAGTAGATGAAAACGAACACTAAAAGGATAATTTTCTATAAGTTTTCCTCACGCAGCAGTGCGATCATAGTGAGCTATAGTCGTATATTCTGAGTTAAATGACTACTACTGACTTTTTACTGCCAAAACTTCCTGCTACAATTGCAGCACTTGTCTTCCATCCCTTCTACACGTCATGTTTGTGCTCTTTTTGCGGAACGAATGGATATAAAAACGATAAGAGGAAGACCGCGGCCGAAACAATAGTCATTCATCCAAAAATCTTTCAGAAGAAACACAATGAACGAGCGAGAGTGAACATTAAAGGAACCGTTAAGTCACTGTTTTCGTCGGTATTTGCCATAATTACCGCTGTATTGTTTACATTTTTTCCACGAATCATCACGGCCGTTAGTCCTAGTTACATTGTCTTACTAACGGCATTACCGGTAATAATTGTAAATTAGGTAATCGTCTCGTCAAGTGCGATATTCATTGAAAATGATGTACTACAATTATTTAGTAAACAAATGGATAAGTACTTCGTAGATGCATTTGAGAAAGATACTGTTGAAAAATCGGTCCCATACGGCCCCGTTCATACTTACAGACTTAGAACGTATCAGACACGTGACAGATTTGTATATAATTTGTACATTCTATTGTAACAGGGCCGCCGTCAGTCGGATTAAAAAAAAAATCTGCAACGGTGCGGTATTTAATATTCGACATTTTTCATCCTCAGATACGTGCAAGTTTCTAAGATACAGAAATAATGTAGGTCAATGAAGTACAGGCCACTCGGTACACCCGTTAGTGTCATACAACTGCAACAAAGTTTCTTCGAAGTCGCTGCAAACGAGCAGAATATGATACAATTGCTTGTATTTAAGTACATAAGTAGCTACGCGAGACTATTCACGGGGTTTCTTGCTACACGTTGGTGCCGTGGAATCTAGTGTACCATACCGTTAGTAGTTATTAAGTACAACGGAATATTTAGGAATGTTCAATATTCCGTACAGTTTTTCCAATCATACTTAATGTGTGAACAGCAAAAGCTGTAAGTGACTTTGATAGACGTAATCATCATCAACCCATATTTACCCAGTGAACGGGTCGTATCTCATAAATAAAAAAAATAAGTGTCTTATATAGGATTTACTTAATAGATATGAATATTTTCTTAAAATACTAACAGCTGTGTCTCAAATGGAGTAGGCACTAAATTTTGAAAAAGCAGTACTTATACGCATAAAGTAGGTGGCAAAATATAACGTTATGTCTGCGTATTTGATCAGTGGCTGAGGTCTATTTTTTATATTGTTATAGAATAAATATTATTTATTAGATTATTACAAAAACCGTGACGCTAAGAAGACATTATTATACGCGTGTGCCTAGAGCCCTATCCCTGTCTCCATTACATCCTTCGAGCCAATCCACAACAGCGTGGAATATTGTAAAGCCGTCGTACAAAGATTTGTACCTCAAAAAACATTTCGATGCAGTCGTACCTGCATCGTTACACAACCGCTTTGCAGAGTGAGGGCGATGCCAAAAATGTAAAACTCACGAAAGTGGAGGGAATGTGAGAGATTAGGCCTCGATGCTTAAACGAAGTTAGAACCCAATCACGTTCATTGCCATGTTACTCGACCTTGCAACATCTGGGTAATAGTATTTTGATCCAATTTAGTGTTAGCATAGCTTAACTAATACACTAGTAGCGTTAAATTATGAGAAAGACACCTGGAGACATCAGGTTGCAAATTAAGAACAATATTTGAAGGCGCTGTTTAGTAAAATAACATTAATTAATAATTAAATACCGATCAAGTAAATCTTAAGAGTTCTATTTACTTTCATACATTTTATTGCAGAAAAAGCGCAAGGGATTCCAGCCTACTGGGAATCCCGTGATCGATGTCTTATTTTTCCGAGTTTTTTTTTATATATAATGGATAGTAAACGAGCATGCAGTCCACCTGATGGTAATTGGCAACTGCCGCCCATGGACATTTGTGATCCACGTCAGATAAGATTAGAATCCCAACTAAGTTTATCTCCGTTACGACACCCTTCAAACCAGAACACAGCAGCGCTTAAAACTGATGTTATTAGGCAGAAATAAGTGTGGCGGTGGTGCCGCCGGAGTCGAACTACAAGTGTTCTACCAACTTTAAAGTTTTTTTTTTATTTTTAATATTTCCTTAGAACAACGATACAACTAAAAAGTAAAATTGCGGCCGAAGTCACTGTTTTAAACTAGTACACAACACGTGTGTCGTTTGTACTATTAACTTACTCACCAAACATGCATAACTGTGTGAATGAAGTTATCAGATAAACAGATTACATAATGACTGCGTTCGTTATGAGCACTACGTAACATGATTAGGTAGATTAATCACTTTAAAAAGTTAAATTCAATAAGCACTTAAGTTGTCAGCTTAGGTTACATTACTACTTATATGTAACACAACAATTGCATCATCGGCCTGCTTATTTATATAACATCTAAGTACTCAAATATTAATTTACAAAGAGTAAAGTTATAAGAAACATATAACTACCTTTTATAACAATGAGAATTCAATTTGTTTCTTTAGCACAGTTTAATTTGCCGGAAGCCTTTGCAACTTATGATATAAATCTATAGGTATGTACATTAAGGAAAAGATAATAGGATAGAAAGGGAAATAAGATATATCTGTAAAAAAAATATTGATTTAATGTATTTCTATGGATTCTTTTTTTACTACAAATGTGCCAACTTTCATATTCCTCCGTAAAATTCCGCAATTTTCGTAAAAAGGGGTACAAAGTTTTTGCTTCATGTATTAATATATAAATTATCCACAAAAAAGGCTAAATTACCCGATATCGTAGTTGGAAGGATTAGGATTGGAGGGAACCTTCGCTAGCAAAAGACCCGCTCAAAAGTAGTTGTTCGAGAAACAATAAGC
>DWRA01004012.1:0-11344 GCA_018250295.1 Spathilepia clonius | reverse complement strand
ATATGCATATTAGAAATTAATTATCACTTAACCGATGAAGGATACCATCGCGCGGAAACCTACACGCGTGAGAGTTCTGAAAAAAATCTCAATTGTGTGTGAAGTCTACCAATCCGCACTTAGCTGAGCGGTGGACGATGGCCTAAAGCCCTCTCACTTTAAGAGGAAACCCGTGCCCAGCTGTAGGACAGCAATGCAGTTTCAAAAAAAGGTGAATGAACTAAATGAATTTTATTTATTTACAAATCACTTCAGGCATGACATGATTGTTAACTGTGACACCTAGTGTAACAAAGTTCGACATGTCAAGCACCTCTAGAAAAGGGTATACCTACTGACATTTTGATCCCTTAGCCAACAAACATGCATGTTTGGGATTTAACGAGGAAACTCGACCGCAAGTGACGTCACGCTACTCGCTCACCATTGTACGATAGTTTTGTGGCCGCAAAGTAGTTGAGTGGTATGTTTGAGTAGGGCCTAACGCGAAGCCCGCGAACACAAATTCGGTATCGGCGGAGCGTGTAGACGCGGGCGCGGGTCGGCCACAACGTCACGCGATCGTCATTTGTCACACACGCCTTTCACATTCGCTGTACGCCGCCTAATGTACGGCCGCGGGGCTTTGCAAGCAAGCAACACGTCAAACGTTTCAGCGCTACATTCGAGTTGCGACAGACGCCGATGTCGATAGCTAAAAACTTCCATCTGTATCGATGTTTCCTCTAAAACACATTTTATGTAACGCTGTACGACTTACAAACAAAATCGATTTGGTTACTCCATTAAAAACAACACCATCTATTTCTTTGTTCAGAAATCAAAGAAGCCCGGTATCAATATTATGTTACTTCAGACGTAAAACTTACTTTACGTTTTACGAACGTCGACCCCGTTGCACTTAGAAGCTTTCCGTCAAGGTGTCAAACATTACTTCCCTTCAGTGCGGACCTGCTTGTCATCGTCGGCGGCCGTTCTAGCCGCATTACGTTTTTACAAAGAAAATAAATCGTGACGCGGTGAAATTTATGAAGGGAAGAATATTCGAGAGGAGCGTAACAGTCGCGAGAGGCGTCGGGCAAATATTTTTCCAAGGTAACTCGTTCGTAGGCCCGAAACAAAGAGGCGCAGTTCCGAAACAATCAAATTAATTTTCTCCGTTGTTGTTTAATTAGCGCCGACTCTTGGATGGCTTGGTGGGCGGCCGGTGTTTATCATCGGAAACAATCGCAACCCCGCACGCCGCGCTCCGCTTCCGCGAAACCCATTATTATCAGAGTCAAGACTTTACACCAGAGTAACTTTGATTCGTCATTCCCACCGACATTATTGTTATTAGAGACATTGTTTTAGCTAATTGACTCGCTGGTAACAAATCTCATCACTTTGACTAACTTTATAATGCTTTTGTTTCAGGTAATGTACCGTCGAGTGATCTGAGCTGTCATTTGCGAAACGTTAAGCGTTCCGGCCGTCTCAGGTGCGTTTTGTGACATGTTCCGACATTGGCTCTTACGTGCCGGACAGATAAGTACCTATTTACACAACGCAAAACACTTATTAGTCGTTGTGAGGGAAGAATTATGAAACGCAATAGTTTGTGTGAAGCCGTACGAAGTTAATCTGAAGCCATATTTAATTAAATTGTAGCATTGGGTGGACGTAGTCGCAAGCCATTCCCCAGTCAGCTGCCTGCCCGTGCGGACGAGCCGAAATGGCATATTTTAAGTAAAATTTAAAATAATTGCTCTCAGTCAAGTGTCTGTTGGGATTTCTGAACTCGGTGAGAATAACATTTAATTTCTTCTAAAACATGCACTAGACATTCTAGTTGGACCTTTTGTTCTTTAATGTAATTGTAGATTCTGATCACTCGCTTTTACGTTTTGTCTTTTATGTTCGTTCCGTTATGCAAGAACATATTATTGACCGTGCGCGACTTTGTAAACGTACGCCACGATTACTTGTAGGGGACGTGGAATATTTATACGTTTAGTTTAGACTCCAAAAATTTAAAACCTTTCCTGGTAGAAAGCGAGACATTAACGTGTAATAAAAAAGAACTTGCGTCGGTTTACACGTCGAGTCGAGTCTGCAGCGGCGTCTAATCTAATTATCCAATGCGCTCTTTAAAAACTTGCAAGTGTGGCGTGAGGGCGAGAAATTCGCTTCATTCTATTCCTTTTAAGAAATTTAAAAATTTCCCCCTGAAATGTACGAAGTTGGTTCATACGTGACTTGAATAGTAAATGGAAAATGTGCTTTCCTCTCCTGTGGGATATCATTTGTGAATGTTTTAGCCAGTTAAGTTATATTCGAGCAGTGTGAAAGTACAATGTCATATCGGACCGCATTTAGTCCCTCGGCTTTGCGACCCCGCCCGCCCACTAAGTCACCGCGACGCTTGTAAGTGTTCGCCCTTATAATAAGGGAGGAATAACACTTCTCCCCAGACGATAATTGCGTTTCTTCATTTTCATTAGTTATTGTATCGTATAAATATAAACGGACGGGTCGAGTAATAGACTGGAGAGGTTTTGTTGTTGGTAACGAAACTCTAGGGGAATTCTGTCTTTGGAAACAAATTCGCGGATGACGGCGTCAGAATATTTGTTTTTAACTTCGAAACCGAAGGCACTGTGTAGCTAAAGATAGGCTCAGGGGCTCGAATGCGTCTAGAAACGACTGGATATGTTCTTTTATATATATCTCTACAAAAATACGAATGTCTTCCTAGATAACTACCGAAGAAGGCACAAAGCACCAATCAGAGAAAACTGTCAGAAAAGCCTATCATCAGGCCTATTTGAATACACGTCGAAAAACCTTTCATATATCATGCGATTATTAGATATCATTTATAGTTTTTAACAGCTAAGGAAAAATTCTTAAGAACCCCAAATCTCCGAGATTTCGTAGGTGGGGTACAAATCCTTTAATGCTTGTTCTCACGTGCCTAGCTATGGATAATGATTTGATGTTAAATAATCAATGGTCAATCATTCCAAGTCCAACCACACTCTAGGTTACTTAACCTCGCATGTCATTTGAGATATGCCGCTGACACGTGGTTACACCTTCGTAGACATGTAAATAGATTCTCATAAAACACGGATCCAGTTCCATTATAGATATTCGTACGTTTTCCGATAGAGGTCATCGAATAGATTGCGTACGCGTCTGCCACTTTACAGTTAGAAAGAAAGCGGATACTTAATGCGTCCTAAACTAAAGGGATTACTTTTAGCGGCTGACCTGATTCAACCTGACCTCGGGCCTCTGACCTCGCGATGATCCATCCCCTTTATTCGGCTAACCTGTTTTACAAGATTTACGCGATAAATGAAACACGGTAACTGCAGCCCCTTGAAAATGTAATGAGTTAAACCGTTGAGTTATTCCGTTATATTCAAATTATAAGCGTGTTAGGTGGGAAAACTTACGTTCCGCTTAGGACGGCAAGGCACGCCCTTATGTAAGGTTGAGAATAACGCAAATGAGAATAACGCAATGTTGCGCAAATAACCTCCAATTTAGTGTCCGAATGAAGGTATATTTCTGGACAAATCCGATTAATTGGCTATCACCACAATGCTCGGCCGCGCAAAATGTCAAAGGAGCAAGATTTTAAAAAAAACTTGTCGGGTATCTGACCGTGAATTCTATTGACATTTTTATCGTCTGGCCTTGTATCTTTTTTTTATAAAATAAAGGCGTATTTCTAGATTTTTAAGCTCGGACTAATTGTATGTATTATATCCTGGCCTTGCTTGTTTGCTATATAGTGGATTAATCAATGACTTTATAGTAGGTGTTTCTATTTTATATTTATACATACATATGCAATTTCCAAAGTATTACAAAATTTTGATGTTCTATAATTTTCATATGTTTTGTGTACCTACTTTTAAATGTTCCGGATGGGATAGAGTGAAGAAATTCGTCGTAACGTTTTCACATGTTCCGTCACAATATTCCCTCATATTTCGTCGTAATATCAGACACGAAATTCGTGCGTTTTTTTCCATTCCGTGGCATAAATATAATCCCAAAATTTGTTTGCGTTTACCACTATAAATATTGATTTTACTATCTGCCACCCTTCGCCATTTCTATTCGGTCCACAACTCGCACCCTCCCGCCACTATGGAATAATGATTACAATGACATAGCTTTATGTCTAGCACTGCTTTGGAAATGTTGATTGGAAGGGAAAAAACACCGACTGAGAAAGGGCAAGTGTTGTTGCAATGAAATAAAATGCGTCTGTCCGTGCATTTGTTTTAACATACTATATACATATTGTATACGTGGTGTACGTAAGGGTGGTAGACACCGTTATGGTACGACTCCGCAGACACTACCGCCTGTCGTATTTCTGTCTAATAACAACAGCGTTAAGCGGTGCTGTGTTTGAAATTAAGGTTATGTGGTAAGGTAGACATACGAGGCGTTCCAACTTAGTCCTCAGAGTCAGCGCCGTATTTGTGGTTGGCATAATTCTTATCTTGTCTGGGGTTGATTACGAATGGCATGGGTGGCAGTTGCCACTAACTCGCTATCACGTGTACATGCTCATTGGCTACATCCTCCTTATATAAAGATATACAATTTACACTTCAGCACATTTTTTCGCTCATTTCCAAAAGAATTTATACACGAATTAACATCCACAGCATTATATTATTTTATAAAAAAGGTTTTATGTTACGCGAAAGTAACAGATTGTATAAAAGATAAGTAATTTCCTTCATTTTTCATACGAAAAACAAAACTCTAGTACATCCGATGACTCATAAAATCAACTAATATGTTATGTAGAACGCCATGAAAATGACTCTGCCAGTATCTTTGACAGACTTCAATGCCAGTATTTTCCAGGGCATTTCTATACGATAATATATTAAAGTCTATGACCTATCACCTGTCACTGTCAGTGCCACTATGGTGTCCTCAATACTAATGTCATTACTCATTACCTTTTGCTTATCTTTAAGAATATAAACAACGGCCATTTTAAACTTGCAATGACTGACATATGATGTCATGCACACATGCATATGTCCATTCTTAAGGTCGATAATCCTGTAAAGTCTCAATTTCTAATAATTTTCAATACGAATGAATAAAATTAGGGTGTCTGTTTGTAATGTCACAATAACTGGTATTTACTATATTCGATTATGCAAGTACTGTACAGTATCTATAAGAAAAGATATATTTTCTAGCTGTCTACTTGTCTAATTGTTCCGGCTAAATCTCAGAGTCAGATAGATGATGTCATAGAGTAAATTAGGTGACTTTTTATTCTAAAAAATTGTATTAGATCCTTAGAAAATTGTATCCATTCCCATAGTAACACTTCGTTAATGTGATATTTAAGTATTACATAACTCTCCAATAACATAACATAAAAAAGAAAATATTATTTTCGTGAAAAAACGTGATGAGAGGAATTATCCGGCTTCGATATGTTCATAGTCTATGAATTTTGTTCAAAAACTAATTAAAAGGAATTAACAGAGTTTGTTATACAGTTTAATCTGTTCGAATTTGATGCTGCCTTGCCGTTTCCCTATGTCGACAGCTTATAATGTTATCGTACCTACGTATGTACTTTTCATGAATATTTACAGGATATATGTATTTAAACGTAGAACCCTTTGTCTTAGACTCCGGTGATACCACCGCCACACTTATTTCTGTTTTACAACAAAAATGTTAAACATTGCTCTATTTTGGTTTGAAGTGGTAAGTGACACTTCTACGAGGAGTGGACAGCAGTAGCCACTTACTACTACTACTCTATTATAAAAAAATATATGTTTGTATATTCGCAGTGCCGTCGCACCCATTTCACTCATTTAATTTCGATTCATATAATTCTTTTCTTTTTATATCTCTGAATGCATGAAATGTTTGTTCACAGCAATGATAATACCACAAAGATGCGGCATGCGATTTTCGCAATTAAACGCAAAAAAGTCATGCGCCTTAATGAGATAAAAAACTACTGTGTAAGTAAAACAAGCGCGCGATACAAAAAGCGTTCGCAACGCAAATGTTTTGAAATGTATTCAGTCGAGAATTTTTTTTACCAGTTCACACTTAATGGGCGAGAAATTCCGAGACGAATTGATATTAAGGTGTTAATTAATTGTGAATTTGCCGTGCCGTCTCTCGGCTCTGCACATAAGTGATTTGGTAATCGCAGCCTCAGATCTAGTGTTAGGTGTTGAATTTTAATGTACCGTTGTTGAGTACTGGCTAAGGTGGAGTCAAATAAAATATTTTAGCTGAAATATACTGATTTGAATGTGTAGTTATTTTGGCTTGTTTAAGAAAAATGATAAGAGTGAATTATGAAGAAAACGACATATTAATTCGACTCCATAAAGCTAGTTAGTAAATGTCGTAGGTTTTGCAGAAAATGCTGCAAGCAAAATTTTTTTTTTTTTTTTATTAGATGTTATATGACACGATACAGTCCGGTCCGTTCCGATATGATACGTGTCAGTCATTTTAGACTTTTTTTTATTTTGCAATAATTGTTGTCAATAATTGTTGATACACACATTCATTTTTTTTCTGCAATACGCCAAATTTGTATAACTTTAACGTGCGTCCAAAAATACAAATGACTTGCTTATATATTCAGTGGTTCTTTTTTTAATTTAGTCGTTTTTCGTTTGTTTTACATTCGCTTTAAAATCTAAACAAAGATCGCCTATAATTCGCATACAAATGAATACAAGCTCCGTCGTGGCACTAATGCGATGCAAATGACTCGTAACATTACAATGGAGGGGATACAAGTAATGAACGCAATGTGCGTTTTTGATTTGCTCGTTTTTGTTTCGAATTATAAAACCTGGTTGATGAGTCTCGTGACTAGATCTTTGTGTATAATGATTCGACGTAAATTGAGTACATCTATCAGAATCTACAAAGAAATTAGCTGTGTTTTTTAAGGTTAGTGTAAAATAATGTGGATGAGTAAGGCACTGACGCGATAGAACAAAGAAAATACAACAGAATGATTTTATAAAAATACTTATGAATTTTTTATACTCGTTATATTATTAGCAAACCACACAATATGTTTACAAATTAAAATCAATGTTCTGTTCTTTTTTAATATTATTTTAATCTTGGTGTGCACTTTGTTGGCGGAAGAAAACAACGTGACCGAACATAATAAGTTGCTGTATATTTGTGTCAAAAATGTATACATTATGTCTTGTGGAGATGAATCCAGAATGTAATAGTACAATTCAAAATTGATTAGGTGTCGAATACATTAATTGTTTTCTTTTGTTTTACCATACACAAAAGGCAAATTTCACAACTTCGCTTAGTAGCTAGGGAAGGTCTTTCCCTAGTTGTGGGGGAGAAATGAATTGCAACCGAACCCACATGTTAAATACTACCTTCGAAACAAACACATAATGATATTAACTAAATACTAAGTTAATTTAATCGTGAGCCGATTGTTAGTGCGATAGCTTTCACGCGATACTACCATACCTTGAAGATAATCACTATGAAACTAAGTTATGATCGATAGACGTACCTGCCACCCTCGGCATAGTGCCTTGCCGATTTACGATTAGTGGCTAGGGCCGGTCTGTGACGATAAAGGTCTAGTCTAAGGCTCGTAGATCAACCTGGTGTTGAGTGGTCGCAAATAGAAAATAGCTTATTTCACTTATAATTCATCATTACTGATAACTTACCTAAAGATAAAGTTTTTGCTTTAAAACGCCTGTTAGTTCAAGACACAACAGCGAAATACTCTGGTACAAGAAAGATGTGGGATGTGGTGCATCCGCAGTTGTATCTAGAAGAGTTGTTCCATATTTACTTTTTCATAATTCATGGTGAATGATTGTGCAATCCCACTGATGGTAAATGCTTACTAAGAATAATCAACTCCTGAACATTGACGTCATTAATCAAACCCAAATAGGATTAGAGCCTTAGTTGGAACTGAGGCTGAGGATAAGTCAAAACTCCTCGTGTGTATCTTTACGACATCGTTCAAACCAAACCACAGCATCGTCTAACACCGCTGTTATGAAACATAAACATATTTTTCTACACTACCGTCAAAGATACGCTCAAACGTTAGCACACGGCCGTGTCTATAAAGTTTGATTTTTATTTTAAAACTCCAGACACATGCGGTATTAGATCGTGCTCTACACGGTTCAGCGTGTACCCCACAAGATATCCATTACGCGGGCTTATCGCATCAATTTTGCAAAATGTGTAATACCACTCGCCGCGCATAAAGTAGTCTACCATACTGCTAGTTTATTTCGTCGTCGCTAAACGCTCGGCTTCGTGCCTCCTGTGGTGTTGCCATGCGTTCGGTGTTTCAAAATGGGACACAAGTTTGATATGTATGAAATTTGTTGTGTCTGAAAACAGGGTACCAAATACTGTAACGGTGTGTTTAAATTTAATTCTTATTGAAACGTTCGTGTTAGTATGGTATAAAAGACGTTAATTTAAAGTTGCAGTACAAAATATACTTTTTAGCGCTTAAAATAATATCTGTTACTTTCGTTAATACTAGCAGTATTATCGAATATAGCTAAATATTTCTCTGATTAATTTTTCCTACTAATTGGCAGTACAGAAATGTTACTGGAGGACTGTAATCTGGAGGGACTAAGTTGAAGTCGATATGTCCATAATGGCAGACAGGACAATTTCTTGCCAAATTTTTTTCGGTCAAAAAATAAAAAAAAATCGAAAAAGAGTCTTAAAAAATCCGTCAAAAGTGGACGGAACTGGCGTTACTAGCGGCACTGGCTCGGCTGGGTATTTGTAACACGGCGGGTTATTAATAGCCGCGATAGCAGGTAGCCCGCGGCGGTACACGATATTTGGGAAATCCGGATTTGCATAGGATAATGGGAGAATAGAGCACGGGCGTGCAGCTCGCAATGCCGACGGACATACTGTCGTTTCACGGTGCTTTGAGTACAGTGTTGTCGTGTACCGCCGTTGTCGAAATGTGGGAATTTCAGACGTTTAATAACGATCCTTTTTAGTGAATACAGTGTAGACTCACTAGTTGACAATTACTACAAATACACGTTGTTTCGACGACATTGCACGAGAGTATTATGACAAAAAATACAAAAAGAAATAAAAACAATATCTAGAATAACGCTATAAAATGCTAACGTATTTATTTTGTTTTGATTTTTAATAACACATCTGGGAACGGATACACTTAGTATAGTTTTTGCTTGCTTCACCTTTTATTGTATCTTGTGTGATTCAGCGACTGGTCATTCTAATGTTTGTGTAATTTGAATAAAGATAACACATTTAAAACAATATAACGTATGGCGTGCAGTTCAGTCGAGCGTCCCTATTTATTAAGACTAACAATAGGGCTGGCGACACTGGCTGTGACCGGCGTGCAGTGTCGTGGCGACCCAACCGGAAGCCGATGTTTAACCCGCGCCGTGAGACCCTTATCTATAGATTAATGTTGCCATTATGAAGACTTACGTGCTTCTAGACCTGAAAGCGGGTAGATAAAGAACATGCCACCGTTAATTTTGCATACTATATAGGCCCCACTCGCATTTTATGTCTCCCATTCATATCGGTCCATTCACTCCGTATAATTATGTCTTTCGCCGCGATAAAAGGTATTGTACTTTAAAAGATTTTAACTCCACGAGTTATGAAATAAGGACAAAATATTTCTATCTCGTTCATCCTTGTAGATATTCAGAATAAATATCTTAATTGTAAATCCTGTATTGATAAAGACGAATTAAATATAAATTGCTCGATTAAAAACGTTGGTGTCACGCATCTATATAATAATAAATTCAAGGTTCTGACAGTACAGATATGCAGTTTTAATTAATTTTTTAGCGTTATTTTGCTAAGATTCCCATAAAAAATAATTACAATTAACGATATAAACAAATTAATCGCAATTTCTAAAAATTACCTTAAACAAGGTTGCTATTTAAATAAAATAGACTAAAAATCACACTTTTACTTTTCAATATGTTATTTGTGTAAACAAATTTGACCCTCGACGAGGGCGAAATCGTGCGCACAACTAGTTTAAAATTGTATAAATACACATTAAATTTACATATATTATTACTTGAATGTCACATCATCGGTTTCCGTTCATATGTTACTCGCATTAATGGCATATAAACTAATTAAAAACAAATACACTTCCTTTATAGAGCCAGTGGCATTATAATGGCATCTTGAAGAAGATATAACCGGTTCACAAGTAATTACATATTGTAGGTAGATCCTATACAGACATGAGTCACCGATTCAGATTATTCCGTTTGGCGGCAATTATGTTGTGACGTCCGAATACATTTGTGCCTTGGAGATCTGTCTATCTATACAAATATATAAAATTGAAGTGTATGTTTGTGGTATTAAAATTTGTAGTTTTTTACTGAAGTCATATGAAAGGTGTCTAAAACAAAAACTCAAATGTTATAACTTGTGTTTGTCTCTTTGTTTTCACTAATCTCTGAAGTAACTGGGCCGATTTTGCCGTGATTTTCTAAATTGATGTTATATGAAATGCTGCATTTATTTTAGAAACTGTATCGTGTTGTAATTTTTTAAACGTGGGTGAAACCGCGAGGTATGGCTAGTAGTTCTAGATAAAGTTAAGGTTTTCTTGCGGGCTCACTGAGACTGAAGTGGTTTAAATACGCGTAGGATATTTTATCTTATTAAAAGTGCTCCTTTTATAAAGATACGATAAAATATTATGACGTGTATGAGGGTTTATTATAAAAATGATGTGTATAAGTGCTTTAAATTGGTTTCGAGAAGATTAAAATTTGTTTCCGAGGTCGTTTTTTCAATCTACTAATAAATCCCAAACATGTTATTTTTGGCGTGGTTTCTTTATATATTATTAAACGATATCTCATTTTGAAGATTGGTTCATAAGGAATATGACCCTACATTGTTTCCGCTGCTATACCTATTTATTTGTCTAAAAACGGAATAAGGTAGATTTTTTTTAGTTGTTCGATCGAGGGTAAACCGCTGCTATACCAATGACGAACTATTTATTTGTCTAAAAACGGATAAGGTAGATTTTTTTTAGTTGTTCGATCGAATTATGCACAATAGTTTCTTTTATAATTATGGCATGTTACTATATACATAAGTATAGACAGATAGGGTAAAAATTCTATACTATTGTGTATTGTATTTTAAAGGTGGTAGAACCCTTTGTAGTACGATTCCGGCGGCACCACCGCCACACTTATTTCTGCCTAATAACAGCAGTGTTAAGCGCTGCTGTCTTCTGGTTTGA
>DWRA01004011.1:0-11349 GCA_018250295.1 Spathilepia clonius | reverse complement strand
GGGGTTCGAACCCGGAATTGTTCGCATTAGACCGGTATGATGATCGCACCGCTACGCAAGTCATCATAAATGTTTGCACATTTCAATTCTACCGTTTTGTTAGGTTAGGTTTGGTATGTTTTTGTCTATTTCTGCCTAATAACAAGAGTGTTAAACGCTGTTGTACACTGGTGGGGTTGCGGTAACAGATACACTCCGAGGCGTTCGAAGTCTCAAGTGTAGCAACGCATCAGTAAAATACCTCAGTAAGGACTCTAATCTTATTTGGATTTGGAAACCGAAGTCCATGGGCAGCAGTGGCCACTTATGACTGGACTAGGACCTTAATCCTTCTTATTCTGTGAGCAGATTATAAATAGTGATAATGATGAAAGATACATAATATCTAAAAGTTTTAAAATTCATTTATGTTAATCTTTATTTTTCATTTTATAAAAATTCTTCTTCTTTCTTCCTCTTGAAAATATAAATAATTTATTAAACATTCTGGGCATACACCTAATCTTATCATCATTCAAATAATTATCATAATTACAAAATACGACGACACATAATTTACACATTCAAATTAAAAAAATTGATGAAATTGAGTGTAACTCGTGTCAATGGAGCTTGTTATACAAAATGGCCGTATTCACCTCTCGCTCGTTCTCTATAGTGTGTGAGCGACAAAGATGTAAAAGAGCCGTTTTGACTTACTCTATTGAGTTATATATCATTGACCTACTAAACTTATATACTAAATCTAATTAGACGTCTAAATCTTTGGCTTCACATTTAACAGACATTATTTAAGACTAAACTCAATAGAATACACTTTAAAGGTTTAAAAGTAGTATTAAGACTAGAACTTAGACCAAAAAAAAATAGACAACGCCTCTTGGGCGATACTTTGCACTTGTACGTGTTCAAAGCAACTGGCATGATTTGTATTTTTTAAATGTGGAAATAGCAAGCTCATGCAGTCCACCTGATGTTAAGAGGCCACTGCTTCTCATCGATGTCTGCATGCTCGTTAACTACTTCTATATTAGAAAAAAAAAACTTCACAAACTGCTCGAATTCAGTATGCTTCAACATATTGTTACAATTAAGAGGAATAGTCTATCTTTTATGATCTACAAATTAAAAGGCCATAAAATGGAAATTATTATCAATTTACAAACTCTGAAACAAATAACGAAGTTTATAAGTAGTTCTTAATTGGTATAATATTACAATATCATAATATTACTTTGTTTTTGAATTAAGAAATAAAGTTGCCTTTAAAAAGGACAAAGTTTGATATTAAATATTATGAACAGTGTTATTTACAGAACTTTGTAATATTAAATACATGTGAATGGACAAAACAATATTAATATTTTTCAAATTTCTACATTTTATTTTGAAAAATAAACTACAGCTATACATTGTTTCTAAGGGTACGTATAAATTAGTATCACTACCAATATTACAGGAAGCACAAGGGAGTAAAAAGCACAACACGGAGTTTTACAGCTCTGTATAGGTACATGAAGCGTGTTGTCGTCTAATTGTAGAATCAGATATTATTATGAAAAACTAATATTATTAATATCATTAATATTCGATATCTTCTCATGTTTAACATGCTGTCGTCGCTTATAATTGTGCTGGGACTTAGCTTATTAACAATAATTGTATATGTCTTTCATGTATTAGTGTGCAGTATGTTAGCGACCTATATAAATAAATTAATTAATTCATGACAATGTTTGAGGCAGAAGTTTGATACCCGTTAATATATTCTGTGATTCTCTTAAAACCACATCACTCCTGCATTGTAGTGTAGCTTGCGACCTGGTACTCTGCGTACGCGGTTCAAATGTATGCAATTGATTGACGATGGGATGAGCGATGCCCTTTGAGTGCTTGATCAAAGGAGTGTAAGGATAGAGGGCCGAGGGTGGTGCGGGGGGAGGGCTGGGACGCTCGTCACGGCTCACCTCGAGCACCTGAGCCCGCAAGTCTCAACAATCCAGTTTCGTTTCAGTAACTTCACGCAACTGTATCTCGTTGCAGGCGAGTCGCGAAACTTGCTAGAGAACTGGACGAAGTTCGTAAGTTCGCAGTGGGCCCTGTCGGGCTTAGATATCTGTCTGTAAACTAATTGAGAAGAACGTGAACTTTGTCGTGCTTCTGTTTCACGTGATATGAAAATCCTTGTCTGTTTAGGTTGTTTTCCTCGGAGTAAACATAGATAAGTTTGTTGAAATGATCTTTAAGAAGAAAGTTATTTTGGTTTCGTCTGAAATCTATAAATAAAAAGTTGTAATTAGTGAAAGTGCTTATATATTATTCTGAGGTTATAAAAAAGTAACCCGCTACGCAGATCAGAATACGAAACTCGCATAGGCCGGTGGGCTTTGCAGCGAAATCACCGAAGTATTTTTCAGTTTGAGCGCACACATCGCCGCGGGGAGAGGCAAACGACGCAACTTCCATACTAAGCCGGGCCGAGCGTTCGCTTCAATATTTATTATAAAAGGGCATTACGGGAGCGAACGAGCTGTAAAAGAATAGGTACCGTATGCGAAGGTCGCGATATGGCGTGATTGTGAGCGGAGCGCAGGGCACAGCGCGCTGGGGACGCGTGGCCCCTCGCTTATTGCCTTGTAGAATGAGTAAGGACGTGGACGAGGAATTTTGTGACATCGTCCTCGTTATTTAAAATTATTTTCACATGTCACTCAAAATTAAATAATAATTTAAACACGTGGTGAGTACTTATACGCGACGAATAGATAACCTCTTCTTTCTTAGAACGAAGTCGGTTAAAAATATGGAAATAATTAGAGTTTACGCTGGCCTGCGTTGCAAAGGACGTTACATTATATTGTCTCTCGTCATTAGAATAAATTGAATAACATTATTATGTTATGTTATGTTCTTCGTTCATATAGACGAGTTTTACTCAATTTGCTTTTGAACGAATAATAGATGACAATTAACCTGACCTTTCGCCTAATGACAGACAAAATCACCATGAAAAGTTGGGTAAAGCCAATAGGTATCTCTTGATCGTTAACAACAAAATTATTTGTAAAATGTGTAAAAATATCTGTACCAGTTAATCTCGAATATGTTACTATTATTTATTGTACATAAGTTGGACAAAACAACTCTTAAGACAAATGAATAAAGTACACAATGTGCGCAGTCAATATATCCTCTTGCTAATTCAGTGAGTGTTCAATGTTCTTCGTCATTTCGTTGTTACTCTGAAACAAAGATACCAATGTCCATAAGTCAAGAATTGCAATAGCAAGATCTTAAATCATATGTCATATATCATCATCATCACAATATATGACATATATGCCCTATATGTCGATGCCCGAAACCATTCTACTAGAATTTGTACACATCCGATGGGGCTACAAACAGTTTATGTCTCACTAGCTTATTCCGTTACTTTCCCGGTGGAGCTCATTTAGAGAAAACCTACCTACATGTAGGTATCTACATTAACATTCAGATGTACTTGTCAGTAGTAAATTGAGCACCATTGTAGGGAAATATTATATAAAGCAGAAGTCAAATTGACGCCAAAATAAAAGTAATTTTAAGCATCATTAAGAAATCATGCGTACAATGTGTAGAGTTGAGCGCAAGTGTCGAAGTACTGCATTAGCGGAGCGGAGTGGCGGCAAAGGGCGCACGTAACGAGCGTGGGCGGCAGCGGCGACACCTCCGATGGTTCCTATGTATCAACGACTCTATCGATTATTCCTTTTGTGCTTACACGTGTTTAGTTTCTTCCTGGCAGGATAAACCGTAAAGGCGAGTCTATTTAAAGTAAATGTTTATGTGTGTTTAATAATGTCCTAACTAAGCAAATTCAATAACAAAGTAAATGGACTTACAACATAGACTTAGTTCTTTCGTCCGTACCTATCTATGGAAAAACATTTACGCTTAATGCGCAGGCGACATTTATTGATATAATTGGATTATGTGATAGATGGGAAAGCATACTTAACTAGGGCTGATGCTGTTCTGTAAACAATTAGACATCGTTATTTCGGAGGAAGTAGTCAAACGTTGTAATGTAATATATGTCTAGGAATTCATATTAAATAAAATATCCTGAGGGCTTGATATCTCCCTGTACTGTTTATAATTTATACGTAGGTGGCTATAAAATTTACGAGGAAGAAAGTACTCCACGTATTTTATATAGACAGTGTTAGTTACCTGAGAAATGTATCAAAGAAAATATAAATGTTCAACGGCAATGTTTAAACTTAAAGCTTGTTTTAAACTAAGCAATTGAGGAGAAACCGCAACAAGTTATAGTTTGTATTAGTTTTAAAGCAGCCGACCGGGAACAAAGTTTAATCAAGTACAAAAGGAGCAGCACAAAGGAAACCGTAGCTCGTAGCCATTTCTGTTTGCGACCGCGAATTGGCTGCAACATCTCGCTCCGCAGCTGAATTAGAAGAAACGACCGGCGCCAGACTTTCTTTTGATACTCGCCGCAAACCTTTATGAAGAGCGCCTCGTCGCGGCCGCCGCGCGCCCGCTCGCGCCCGCTCGCGCCCGCCGCCGGAACTCACTCCCTACTCGCTACGTTACATTTATATTTAATACAAACACGTACAATGACCGAACCCTATAAAATAAACATTATAATATTTAGTCGCATTTTTTTATAATAATCGTGTTGCTTACGGGCTTGGAGTTTGCGAGTTGATAGTAGTGTTTGCCGGTCATGGATATTTGTGCCCAACTCCATATAAAACAGGATATGCGTTGCGTTGCCACTACTATGACTAAGATGAGGACTAAGATGGTCGTAACATGTAATAGACATCCACTATTCACGGAAACGCAGGACTGCTTCTCGCTAGAAACGTGTGGTCGAACCATACTAGCTCTACCACCTTTTAAATTAAATGTAATTTAGTTACTTGATAGCCAAATAATAAGTATAAAAAATATTTTATCGTTTTCATTGTCATGTAAACAGCAGCAATGTTTTAAATGGGGAGCTGCGTATCAGGGGACCTAGGGACCAATATACTATTAGCTATTGTGTATACTGCACCTTTTATTTATTGATGTGATAGAAGAGCGCTTATGCGTAGTATTGTTGCACGTAGCGCAGGCCGCGCCGGACGCCCGCCCTGAACTAACACGGGCTGCTCTATAGTGTAATTGATATGTGATAAGTATTTACCTATCCTGTTATGTTTTTTTTTCTTTTTCATGAAGTTTCAGCTTCTCGTTTCTTTTTATCTGGGTTCCGTGATGGCCACTGTAGATAGACACTGATTTAGTAAAACGTACAATGTTTAAAAAGACAATATTTTATAAAAAATATATTTAAAACATTTTTTTTTCAATTTGGGATTCTCAATTAGATTTTTAAGTTTAATTTTTACGGTGATTAAAAGTACAAAGTAAAAAGTTATTATATATGTAAGTAATATATTATTGATGAGTATCGTTTAAACTAGTGACTTTAAAATTATTTAATAAACATATTAGTCACTTGTCGTTATTAATCATTCCAATAATCATCATCTTAAACATGTAATTTTTATACCTTATCAAAATAATTAAAATACTTTTTTATAATGTTGAGGTAACAAACGAGCATGCTGACCCGGTAGTGGTAAGTATTCTCTCTGCTGCCTATGGACATCTGTAATTAACCCCAGATAGGAATTGAATCCTTCCTAAGATTAGACCCACTTCGATACCCTACGACATACACGAAGCGTTCCAACTTAGTCCAAGTTGGAACGTCTCGTATAAGTATGTCTTCGTTATCATACCGTCCACACCAGAACACAGTAGCACTTAACACTGCTGTTATTGTCTAGAAATAAGTGTGGCGATGAAGTCTCTTGAGTCAAAGGATTCTAACCACCTTAAAGTTTGAAATAATTGCATGAAAACTAGTGTACTATATTTATGTTTAATACGTTTCATCGTATTAAACATCGATCATCGATTCATCGATGTTGCATAAAATAAATGTTGGAAAAATTAAATATAAAAAAGTAGTAGTGTCGTGGTGACACACGGACTTGCTGTTAGCGCACAGTGCGGGCTGCGGGCTGCGGCCGCGGGGACCGAGCTAACCGTGGCTATCTGATGAAGCTAACCTTTACAGCTTTATATTTACAGGCACGGTTTTATGTCTACCTACCTACCTAGTGGCTGTTTGCTAAATTCGATGTTGGATAGATTGGTCCTTTACATTTTTATAACTGTATAGTTAGTTTTGGAAGTGGTTACCACTATGGGCGTAGCCATTGCTATAGTTTAGTTAAGTCTAACATCAGTAGCGTACTTGAGATCGGCGAAAAAAGCTCTCTGCGTCCCCTCCCCTTCATGCGTCCATGCACGTATTTCAGGTAAGTCAAGTATACATAAATGGTGTCAACTTATAGTCATATTAACAAAAGCTCTTTGAACAATAGAATACGTAAATGTATATTACTCATTGTTTTTGCTAAAATAAAAAAAAGTTGTGAACATCTGACAGTAGCCGCTGTTAGATAATGTGGGGCTCTACTGTACAACTAGCGTTATTATTAGATGTATCGTTTGACAACAATTAAAAATAGAGGAAATTGCAGACAAATGGAATGTACTCGTATTTGCTAATATATGTCATAGCATAATATATTATTTAAACCATAAGAACTATATTTATATAGTATTATGACGTGTCATATTTTAAATCAAATCAATATTACGAGGAAAATTGACATATTTTAAGTGTGATATTTCGGCTTCTGTAGAACCTTTGATCAAATTTAACGAATCTTTTGTCAAAACTGGTACAACGTGGTTGTGTTGTAATTGCGCTGTTTGTGCGTCTGGTCGCGCGGCGATTTGGATTCGACGATTGAATTGAGTTAGTTGCATTAACAGATCCCAGTATGGTTGAACACTATAGTAGCTGTACGAGATACATGAGATCTACAGACGCGCTGAGTCTACAGTGTTATACAGTATACTTTTACACCTTCTTGTTAGATATTTCTCTTATTGACATTCTCGGTGTGAGTTACACTTTTTATGGCAAGTAACCGTTGTAAGGAAGTTACACTTATCCGCGGTTCCAACTTAGTCCCCAGGCTAGCTGCTATGTTACTATGTGCTCGAATGTTACTGCATTATATATGTACAAAAAAAATTGTATTCTGTATCAAGAGTTTGGATATCGAGCCTGTGATCGGCTTCAGATACATATTGATGTGGAGTGGGTTACATAACATGTTCCTGGACGGCGGGAACCTCTCACCATCGAATACGAGTGAGTACGCAGTCCATGCTCGTATCATAGGAAATATCAATATTTGAAAATAAAAGGTTTTTAATTCTTTAAGACGAGTAGAGGATATCAGTTTACTTATTTTATAAGGCTATTTTTATAAAGTACATTTTGTTTAAAAAAATAAGAACAATTATTTGCAAAGAAGTGCGAGTGTAGGCTGTCTTTCAGCAGCATAACACTTGCACGAGCCGGCCGCCTTATCTCCACTTATCAATTAATGGAGTCCTCGCCGGCCACGGATTTATGGCCTCTTAGCGCTCAACTCGTATCTATATCTCTAACTGGCTCCTTCGTTACTTTATATTAGTAAATAATTGGTTTCATTTTTAATAATTCCGAAGATTTTGGTATGAACGACCATATATTGTAAACTTGGCTAGTGTTACATTTGAAGGCAAATTTATGACATTTCGTCTTTTAGAACCCAACAAGTTTTATTTCTTGCAATATTCAACGTTTACGGTATATACATGTGCTAGCCGTACCTGGCTTTACCCGTTTTAAAATTGTAACGTCGTATACATAACCGAGTCAGTCAGTCAGTTTGAGTTTTGAATGGCAATTTCTATTTTTTTTACCCCTTTCCGTATAGTCAAACTAGTATAAAATGACAAAAGCGTAGATAAGAATTCCCTCGATAGATGGGCACATATAATGGCAGATTAAGAGCAATACACAGCATAAATAAGTCAATCACGGCGGACGGAAGGTGGCGAGCGGCGAGCGGCGAGCGGCGAGCGGCGGCGGGGCGAGGACGCGGGGCGCGCTGATTTCCCGCGAGGAGTGCGCCCGCCGCGGGAAGTAATCGCACTCTATTACGCGCCACACGCCTGATAGACAACTGATATACACTTTTATTATTTCAGAAAACGACGATTCTATCAGATAAAGTGATTCTCGAACGACCCCTGCGAGTCACGCCATATACATTGTTTGTTATATGATTCAATGAACCAAAAAATGTTTTTTTGCGTTCCAACCTCATATACATGTATAATTGTAAATAGTACGGTGATAGTAGGTAGTAGTAGTAATAGTAGATATTTGTCTGTTTGTAAATTGTAATGGAAATAGCTGTAAACTTTTGCGAATCTTCCAGATACACGTTCATACTGCATAATGAAGGAAATATCGCGTGTGCGGGAATTAGGTTTCCATTTTAAATAATTACAAAAATATAATTATATTTACTTTACGCTTTACATTCAATTATAATTATATTTACTTTATGCATTTATAAAATAGAAATGCGATATGTTCGCTACCCGTCGCCCGCTGCCCGCTGCCCGTTGCCCGATGCCTGTTGCCCGCTGCTCGCTCACACGACAACGTAACGAAGGCTACCAATTACTTCGGACGCGAACAAAACAAATATTCGAGTGATGTGAAAAGACCAGCCACTAGCGTGTAGTAATTACATCCTGATGTTCCGTATTGTTACAGAAAAATTACTAGATTTCACATTATAGCTTTTAAACTTTTATTAACAAATTAAATAAATAAATTGGCTGTTTGACTATCGGTGCCGGCTGAAGTTGGAAGTGCCTACTTTAGAGAGTTACATAGTGGTTCAGTTGCACATACATGGCCGCCATAACGTCCTCGTAATTCCTATACGGGTTTCCTTAGTTTAATTTGAGGGACAGAATAGCTTAATTGGCGATTGATATGCCGTGTGTTTGCCCTCTCACTGGCGTACCAAACTGTTGCTAAATATTAATTAAATTTGTAAATATAAAAATATGAAGCAGTCACAGCTCTTTTCGAATCCTAAGATCCAATTTTTTGCATTTTTCTAATTGATGTATGAAGCTACTTGTGCGCTGCTGTTTTCTGGTTTGAAGGTTGCGGCAAGGGAGACTTACTTATACGAGGCGTTCCAACTTAGTCCTCAGGAGTAGCAAGGCATTTGTGGTCGACCTCCTATAGGACTCTAATCTTATCTGGGGTTAATTAGAGATGACAACGGCTACTTTCCGTCAGGTGGACTGCATGCTTGTTTGCTACTTCAACATAATAACATAGAGTACATTACAGATATAATGTTTTCATATACATTATTTTCGATAGTTTCAGTAACAATATTTGTGGCACTTAATCACTAGCGACAATTAAGTGACAAAATAGTATGGCTGTTATCACGGGAACAATATTTTTATTTCTCGTTAAATTTTTGCAGAAGACAAGTTGACTTAAAAATAATGTGGAAATTGATATTGTCGAATAGTCCAGATATATATAAATCATATTGAGGGATATCCTGATTTTATTTTTTCTTGATGAAAAGAAGGTCTTAGAAACGTTTGATACGAACATTTTGTTAATATGTAACGGACGAAGATAAACGAGACGAGCCCAGTACAGTTCATCCCAGTAAATGAATACATATAACAGGGTCCCGAGTTGTCGGCGAGCACGCAATAAAAGGATCATCGGGCTTTGACGACCCCTGCTGCTACTTGACTAGCCTAAGTAACTAATTAGGTGTTACAATTTTTTGGAATGTTGTATAATTTGCGAGATAATACTTTATGTTATATTAAATTTAAAGGATTTTTATGACTTAAAAGTATGTTTTGAAATAAGTCGATTAGTTCTCTTGTTTATAATATTCGTATGTTCATAGCTTATTAAACTTGGTTAACAGCTTGAATGGAAGTAAATAAAAGTTCATTAAAATAAATTAATTTATATTTTCACAGGTTACATAGTAGCCCTACTGTGGCCCGAATTAATTGTTTGTTAACGTCTTTAGTTAGCATTTTTACATTTACTAATAGAAGAAATACAAGAAATATAGGTATATGATAAAAGTGATTAACCAATCACTATTATCATATACCTATATTTAGGCAACCGCTTAATCTAGTTGTTTAGTAGTATCGTGACGTGCCGAGGGCGAGTGAGCCGGAACGTCCTCCCATATAAAAAGGGCCCGAAGCGCAATAACCGAGCCAACGAGCCGAGACTCGCGTAATGACCTTCGCTTCTGCCTTCACTCGGACTACTCTGACGTGGGTTTGCTCAGCTCAGGGGCTGTTTGTAGCTAATTGCTTTACGGTTGGAACTTGTACGCAGTGTTACTATACTAAAAGTTGTTTAATTTGGGTTTCATGTTATAATATTTGATAATTTGGAATTGTTGCTATAGATGGGTACGTGGGTCCGTTGGAAACTATAAATCTACTATAAATTGAAACACACGCGGGTACATATGGTGATCTAATGGCTCGTTTAATCCAATGACTACCACGACGAAATCTCCCGTAGAGCGTTCCGGGTCGAACAAATATTAAATGATAAATTTAATCGTCGAGTCTCGTATCTGGGTGCTTGTATACTTTTGTGTAGGAAAACTACAACAAGGGTTTAATAAAGTCTGTTAGAACGAGAACTAGATTTACATCTTCGATTTCCATGCGGGTCTATCCAAGATAAAAAGGTATTAATTAGTTGTTTTTGATGGAGATGTCTCTTGGTTATTTATCATATCTACCACATGCATATGTGTGGACGTGTATGATTTATGTGGCTAAGTGTTTGTTTCTACGAAGTGTAGTACAATAAGCCGGGCGCTTTGTCGCTCGTAGCACTTGCTACGGCGTAGCGGCAGCGGCTCCACTTGATGAGTTGCTGTAGCGTATGTTGCCACTGTTATCAAACTTCAGGTTCGTAGAGACACGTTCATTGCACTACGCTGCTATTGGTCAGATGCAGTGTAGACAACGTCATCGTTACAATTTGGACATCATTACATTAAAACAATAGTGTAGTAGTATGGAAGCCACACCATCATGAATTAACAGTAGATATATGTGGTGTATCTGTTACGGCGAAATAAATAAATGAGGATAATATGTATAATATCCAGTCATTATAATAGTAACTATAACAATAAATAATAACTGCTCAATTTGGCGAAAGTGATTATTGGCACAGAATTAATCATATTATACAAAACATCCTGAGAGACTTGGATAAAGTAATATAACAAGTGCAGGTAAAGATTATACGATTTTATTTCAATTTGC
>DWRA01004010.1:0-11349 GCA_018250295.1 Spathilepia clonius | reverse complement strand
ACAGCAGCGCTTAACACTGTTGTTTTTAGGCAGAAATAAGTGTGGCGGTGGTGCCGCCGGAGTCGAACTACAAAAGGTTTTACCACCTTTAAAAACACATTCCGCAATCCGTAATCTTGTAAACTAAGAACTCTTTTGATGTTTTACTCCGGAGATTTTTTACTCCGGATGTTTTACCATCATTACTATTATGTCTAGATAATAACAATAGTGTTAAGCGTTGCAATAGCCTGGTTTGAAGGGTGTGGTGAAAAAGGTTACATATTATCTGAGGCCTTCCAACTTGGTCTTCAGCGGTAAAAGATCGATCTCAGATAGCAACCTAATGATATTTGACGTGCATTATAAATGTCCATGGACGGAGTAGCCACTTACGATCAGGTAAACTACTTGCTTATTTGCAACTTCTATATTATGCAAAAATAAGGTTTATGTTTTTGAAACGAAGCTTTTTAACGTGACTTGCAATAGGAGTTGAACAATACAAATTGCCACTTAAGACGTTTTACTCCCTCCAGACGTCTCTCTCTCTATTTTTCTTTCTGTCATATACAGGTGTGTGTGTGTGTGTGTACGTGCGAGTATCGCGCAGACGAGCACCATGCGCGACCGTTTGTATTTAAACCTTAATTTTATTGTAAAAATGTCATTAAAACGTTTTCGTTATTTGTTTTAATTTTGAATCATATCTGAGTTCTATTTGAGTAATAGAATTACTGTAACTTAAAATAATGTTAATATTATTTTTTGTTCATGTTAATTCTATCATGTAAGCATAAGAGTTTATATCAAATAAAACCTATAAAAATGGTTATGCACCCACCGAGTATGAAGGTAATAGAGGGTAAAGTTAGTGAGCCATATCACGTAACTCGTTTAGGGGAGAGTAACCCGCAAAACTGAAAAAAAAACAAGTGGAAAATAAACTGTATATAATAGGGGAAAATAAACTGTAGCAAATTATGGATGTAAATAAACATATTAAAGGGGATCCTGGGGAAAAGTGATTAAATACTTTATTTTGGTTCAATATAGTAATACAATAGGAATTAATTAGTAATGCAGATAAGAGTATACCTTGAAACGTATTTAAATTTGCTTTACCTTATTCATTTGTTTACATTAGTAGACGTTGAACGCTAGTGTAAGGAATACAATTAGTAGATGTAACTAAACTTTTATTAATAAACAATAGCATTATATCATTCATTATAAAACAATAGTCTTATTAAAATACAGTCAACCATATGTCCTTACAAAAAATCCCGCCTACTCTTAGAAGTAGGCGTGACCATGTGATTATTTAGATTAATGTTGGCTCAACAAATGAGTTGAAGTGAACCTTCGTCGTACTCACCTTTCCAGTCTAATGATTTCCCATTGTCAGTAAACAGGCGCCCACCGGGCCGCAGCGAACACCGGTCACAACACTATGCATGACGTCACTTCCTACACTCCATTCATAAACTAAATCGACTATCGATACGTGTCACTGGCACTTGCCCGCTCAAAAATTCAAATTTCAAATAAATCACTTAAACGGAACCGACACACTTAATCAATTAAACGGCTCATAAAGAACAGAATTCAAAATTGGAATTATTATTTTTACTTTTTTCGTTTTAAAGGTTTTTAAGGCGCGTGTGTGTCAGCCGCCGCGCGCGCACGTTTGAACGCATGGAGCCTCCGATCGCCCCCGCGATTTTTGACGCGTGGGCGCAAACAGACCGGCGCGGCCGCCTCCCAAAGTGAATTTGCGTAATATATTTAGGTAATAAAACACCTCCGATAAACTCGTCTCGACAAACTGTCTTTATGCGAACGCGCTTAACCAACCGTTCCGTGTTCACAGACGACCGACGACAGCAGGGGACCGCATGAAAATGGCGAGCTTTCTTTATAAGCTCATGTTAGAATTTTAAATGAGTATCGAATAATGCATTGGACATAAAAAGCTATCGTCGGCTAACAATATTATGTGAGCTGGTGCGTTGGGAAGCGACTTGTCGAGGAGGCCCTTGTATGGTGAAACGAGTTCGTCTGCAGTCCCACACGTTTCGACTTTTTGCCGCCCGCTGCAGGAAAGAGCTAGGGACATCTTCGGCCAGCGTAGGTTGACACACTTCGCCCCTTAGGTAGGTAGGAAATGGGTATGTTAAGTGAGTAACAAAAGGACTAGTGGGTGTCTCGGAAGGCTGGTCACTTTGTGCCAAGGAAGGAGCATTGTACGTACAGGTCGTGTGCTTGCAAACCACGTCTCGGTTCAGGCTTCATACATTCGTAATGAAATCGTCGCCGCACTCCCAACTCCTAATTAGACGTCTCCTAGAGCCTTGCAACGTACTTAAGGTAGTTTTTAGCGTGAAAACGACTCGCTTTTGAGGACGTTCAGTTGGTTTAAGAGGATAAATACCTCAGTCGAGGTGTTGAGGTATTTTATAGTATGATTCAATTGTCTTTTAGAAACATTTCAAGAATTTTCGTGTCAAGTAGTGATAGCCTAGTGGTTGAATTCCGTGATTCCGTGTTTCCCCAGGCAAGAACCTCTTATTTTTCGAAGTTATGTACGTCTTGAAAATTAATAATTACCTACTTTCTATAATGGTGACGGAAAACATCATGAGGAAACATACGCACCTAAGAGTTCTTTTAAAAGAAAATCTCAAGGGTTTATAAACCCAATTCTCACTTGGCCAGTAAACAACTTATATATTTCATGCGATTAGACTAGATTTTCAGATCTGATTAGACTTTCAGAGAACATTCAAAGGAAAGTCACTTGATAACTTGTCTTTTTTATAAGATTAAAGCAAACGAACATGCTGACCACCTGATAGCAAGCAGTCATTGCCGCCGAAGGGCATCTACAAATAACTCCATAGAGCACAGGAGTTTTCTACCAGAAGCTGATCACAAATACGTTGCCATTCCTGGGGACCGAGATGGTCGCGTCGTAAGTAAGTCAGCCAACATTCACACCCTCCCGTCTTCCCTTCCTTGAAACGGAGAACTGTTTCCGATAGAAGCTGTATCACCCTGTAATAAATCATAATTTATCAATAGTAGGTATAGATTCTACTTCGTTACTTTAGTTAAGTAGTATCTGTTAATATAGTTATTAGCACTTTTTGAAATAAAAAATAAAACAAAATTCAATTAAATAGCAGACTAATATAAGTGACTTAATTGGGATTTTGGATTAATTAAGTAAAATATTTTTTTTGGATTTTAAAAAGTGCTCTACTGTAAAATTATGTTTTTATGATAACACGTTATTGAAGCGAAGAAGCGATATAAGCACTAGATGCGTCCCGCGGATTCACCCGCATTTATAAAAATAATACAAGTGACCTGTAAGTCAATCAATAATTTTAATCAAATGGGCTCGAGAAGTTTTAATTTTCTTGCACGGAACCATAACAATATCCCTAAAATAAAAGCAGCATAACATCAGCTATCTGCCAGTAAAAGATCAGTTAAAATAGGTCCATCCGTTCTAGAGATTAACCAAAACAAACAGACATTAACTGTAATAATTGTTTTTGTTATAAGTACCGTATATACTATCATACAATTATGCATGAAAATAGTTAAATTGACATCACAGACAGACACTTCAATTTTATTTATTTCTATAGATAATAAGTCATTATTGCTACAACAACAAATTTTGATATCAAGTATGTTTTATTAATTAAAATAAGGACAGCATAGGTCTGATTTGATGACCCTCTAACTACAATAAAACCCTTAATTATGAGTATTAATTAACTAATAAGCTTCCATGGTTGTTCGTCGTTACTCACAACATATTTGCATTTATTGGAAAAGTATAATGTAAATAATTTTATCGAATCATTTTTGTTTCACTGCTGGCAGAATCATTAGAGTCTAAAATCCATTTGAATTATTTTCTGATTCTTTTTCAAGGCCTAACATTTAACGTATGTTGGGTCTAAACTGAAACGTTTCAATAAATAAAAGGTCAAAAAGAGACTAAAAATATAATACATAAAATAAGTTCCTTGGATAAAAAACTTGGACCTCCCTAATGTTTAGAACCGACACTCGTACCTTTAGGCATTCGCCGCTACACCAGAATATATTTTAGAGCAACTACGTAGAACTACAACACAATTTTTGTTACCTAAATTGTATTATTTATTATAAGTAATGAACTTTTACATATTTACTATTCATTTAAAAAACTTCGTCATAATATATATACCTTACCAAATAAGCGTTATAAATTATTTTAACGTAAACAATTGCTTTGAATTCCAAATGGTGTATTAATATAAACATTGCCTTAAAAGATCTCTTAGGCGGTCTTTTCGTGCGTATTTTTACGTGAAGTTAATAAACCAAACATAAAAATACGCTTTGCTTTCTATATGTCTGTAATATCTTTTAAGAAAAACAATTGCAGAGACTATTATATGGCATATGTAAGCCCAGGACAACATAACTTTAACTAATCTTTAGGACATGAATTTTATGTTTTTCCGGATGAGATTACAGACTTCCTAAGGTCATGTTAAGGTCCCCTAGTTTATAGAATTTGTCTTTCGCTCCTACGCTGTGGGAGTGTCCAGACCCCCTAAATTTCCCCTTATGTACGCCCTTGGAAAAGATGCCTAAAACGCTTACAATCCTTAGCATAGACACTATCGGGACTGACTTGGCGGGCGGCTGCCGGGCTTGTAACGTTCACGAAGGCGCATTGCCAACCCAGATAAGAAAAATATAATAGTCAAACGTCAAGATTCTCAAAGTTGATTGATCGAGACGCACGGTCGTGCGTCCTCTAAATTTAAGTTCAATTTAGATAATTATTTTTCTATAAAAGTCTCGGGATTCGCAAATTTTATCTTGCTAGAGCTAAAATCTTAACAGGAGTTCTCGTGACGTTATTATCAACGTAGTCTAGCTGATGATAAGTCAGCACTGCCGTCCATTGATATCCAAAATTATCCCCAAATAAAATTAGAGTTCTATCTGAGAACGGCCACAGATGCGTTTTTATCTCTGAGAATTAAGTAGGAATAAGTACGTCTCCCTTATAATTGCCACGCTCTTCAAACCAGAACACAACAGCGCTTAACACTGCTGTTATTGGGTAGAACTAAGTATTGGGTACCTTCAGAGTTTGTGGCTTACAAAGAGTTTTTACACCCTCATTCAAATTTGACAGCATAATTATCATACCCCATATACAACTATGGTTTTAAAGTATTTGTTATTCAATTTGCCACTGCCCAAAAACCTATATACACACATGAATGCAATATCAAGTTGGAGTTGACAAAGCTCGCCGTCTCATCGGAAACCCAATTAAGTATCTCATACACTTCAATTAATCGTACACACAAATTGATGGTGAACCCTCGTGGCTCTGACACATGACAAAATAAACATGTTGCAGCGTACATAATTTTTTTACTTATTTACGCGTGAAATGTATTTTGTGGAGCCATCATCGTCAACGGTCAATCTATTACTGCCCCACTGGTGGGCACAATTCTCATATCAGAGTAAGATGGGTTTTGGTGACTGGCAGATCCAGAGGGACCAAGGGGAATTTTAAATTAATGTACATCCTTAACCATAAGCCCATCCGTGACCTTTGGGAGCATCAAAATTTCAGACATTAGAGGATCTTTTTTATAATTCTCCTTATAGGAAAATCATTTATTTTTTGCTATACTATTCCTTTGTAAGTCTACCTTCGGCTGGGTCAAGTTCTACTCCCAGAACCCCAAAGGGAGCCCGATGTGGCCTATATCCTGGGGATATCGTTTCTGATCCATGTATGTTGAAGATAAATATCATGAGGGAAGCTTGAAATGCCTTAAAAGGACCTTAAAATTTTTGAAGACGTACAAAGTCAGCAATCAGAATAGACAATAGACCTTAAGACAACGGAACAGTAGTAAAACGGTATCAGACGATGATGATAGTAGTAATGTTGAATAATAAAGTTATAATTGTATAATTTACATCGCAGAGAACCTCTTTACTACTAAGTAGGTATTATTAATATTAAGTAGGCACTATAGCAATACCGATAACAGTGCTTTGTTTGAATTCTCGAAACTAATTTCAATGGCAGGCCAATAGATATTGGGTTGTCGTTTGATTAATTTGGATAAGGCCGTTTTATGATCATAATTTTATTTTAGTTTAACGACACATTTATCTAACTAAATATTTATTTCTAAATCGAATGATTATATTTATTTAATTATGTAACTTAATTATATAGATCTAAGTCTCCGTCTGCCATTTGTTGTAATTCCACTTTTTATTTCTTTTAATACACTTTAAGATTAAAATGAGGTTTTAAATCATAGTCAAACATAGACTTAGATTATTTTTTGATATTGTGTATCTATGACATTCTATATTTATTATCTCCGTCGTCGACAAAAAAGTATTTGCGTAGGCCAAGGATAAAATAATAACGCTCGGTTACAAACGCGCGCTTTACACTCACATAGACTTACGCTGGGCACACACTAGTGATACACACAATACCTAAAAAAGTATAAAATATGTCAAAAAAAAGTAGGAACGAGAGGCAATTAAAATGAAAAGTTTAATGTTCTAGAAAAAAGTTTAATGTATTAGAATTAAGTATTTTGTATTATTACCGTATCAAAACTGTTTCTAATAAATCAAATGTTCCACTTACACTTGGGTACTCACGATACGAAATTTTGATTTCTTAGTAGCCGATATTTCGACCCACTTGCATAGATCGTGGTCACGGCGGAACTAAAATATCGGCAACTAAGAAATCAAAACTTCGTATCTTGAGTACCCGTTAAATAACAAAATGTATCAATTCCGCGATAAATTTAACCTAAAATCATATATCTTTATATTGTTGTATAAGTATAAGTACGTATAATAGTAATGTCATCATAAAATATCGTAACACAAGCATTTGTTGTGTGCTCAGCACAATAAAAACATCAATCAGATGCCACAACATATCATGTTGCACGCAGTCGGAACATATCAACGTAACCCAATCCCGCACGATTTCGCTGACTTCCCTCCGGAGTACTCCGAACCCACGCCACTAAATTATGTGTATCTTACAACAAATTATTACCAATACGCTCCACTCCACTTAGTAGTTCCGTTAAACCGATAATTAAGTGATAATATTGTTTACTTTGACCCCAGCGTTCGACCCCTTGATAACGGATGGGAATTTCGTCATTTGGTTCAGAGCGTGCGAATCGCGACGGTCAATCATGGAATGCGTACTGTGAACGACAAAATGAATTGGTGTGTGATTTTTGTGTGTTTGTGCGTCTCTAGTGCCGTGAATGGATTGAGAAGTATGTATACTTTTTAATGTTTCAGTTGTTTATTTACGAAATGTACATTACTTATTTTCAAGTATTTATATACATATTTAATTTATGTTAACCTATATTAAAATATATACTAAAATTAATAAATTATGCACCCATTACTTCTGTTTGTCTTGCTTATACTCATTTGTGTGCTAAAGGCCCAATTCAGAGGTAATTTAGTAATTTACACAAACTCTTAACTAACCTTACTAAGTATGTCCCAATAAGTTCTCAATTCTCTTACTTTAAGTATAACGATGAAGAGAACAAGCAATTAAATATTTATTCCTGCGGTGTTGCGGTGATCATATCAACGAAAAATTTCAAATGTTGAAGTACTGCCGTGGTTTGCTACAACAGTAACTTTATAGGTACTTTATAGATAGCAACTGGTCTATGATTGACCTCAAGTAAAACTTGTCACCTTATTAAAGGTCACTTAAGTATTTTGTATGAATAGTAATAACCACTTATTTTTTTAAAGTTGAAACCACTGACTACGTAGCGACTAATGGTTGCACGAAACAGAATATTTAATAACATATTTTTGGTGAAAAAATGATCAACAAGTTTTTGCGGTTACAGATTGGTAGGATTAAATGGGACTCATATTACTTACTATTTCAAAATGTAAATCAATAACATATTGAATAATTGATAAACAGCTGTTATTTCCGTTTCACCGTAAATAAATAGGTATAATATAAAGTAAATAAATGATAAGTCACAGCAAAATTTTGCAATAAATACGTAGTTATATTACGTCGTGTATTGTTCATTAATATAAATGAATGAAAATATAAATTTTGTACAACAAACAACGTAGCAATAAGGAAAACAAAGTTCAAGTACCCAGCTAGTAACTTGCCCCTAATAAGAAGTTAAATCATTCTAATGATACACAGAATTACCAAGTTATGGTCGTTTATTTTATTACATAACATACGCCTTTTTAAGCAGCATATATTTATGTGTTAACTTTAACACTTACATATTATTCGGAAAAATTAAAAAACTGGCAATTAATAATTGAATTATTATTAACTTAATATTAAATTATAATCGCATTGAAAGGTCCATAATCTTAACAAATAATTTAAGTACAACCAAAGAAAGGACTTTTTAGCCGAACAAAAATGTTATCCATTAAATGAATTAATGTTCTCACACAGTCACACATATCAATATAACTAAGACAATTAAATAACAATAGCTACGCGCCGATTGACTCATACAAAAATCTAATTTATCGGTTTTATAAATAACGATAAATTGTAGTAAGTAATGTGATACTTACAATCCGTATTTATTTAGTTCATGCTATTTAATTAGTTATACAGTAACATTGCTTATCACTAGACTTTGATTCATATTACGCTGCCGCTGCGTATTATTCATTAAGTCGTATTTATCATAACTGTCAAGATACTTAAGCTCCGTTTGCGAATTATTATTTTCCATATTAAAAACTCAATTTATTATTTTCCATATTAAAAACTCAAAAAAATTATTCTCTTCTTCAGATTTGAAAGTGTCTATTATATAATCATTATTATCTAAAATTGGCCATAAGCCAAAGAATCGCTTTACAAGGTGTATGTACTTTCAAATATATAATATTACTATAATTAGGATGTTCGTTGCAGTAGAGACATTTTTTAACATCTAAGTAACGTTCAAGTAACAATGATACGATAGTTAAATCCAGTTGAAGAAAAAATTAAATATCTATTGGGTTTATGATCATACATCTTTTATCTTTTTATCACTTTAACAATAATTACATTTTCAGTTTGAAAAACAAGCGCGTGACGTTATGTATAAAATTTGTTATTGGAACGAAGCCCATACATTTATCACGGAAAAGTTCGGAAAAGACTTCTACCTGGCGTGCGGGTCACCAGTTAGTGATATATTGGTGCGAACGATTTTGACAAATGGTTACGGCTGCCAAGCTCTAAAAATTTCAATGCAGGACATGATTTTCCATGATATGTAGTATAGATATAAATTCTGTAGAGTTTATAGAACTTGTAGCTGGTACAGTTTTACGGTTAGCTTTCAGAACCACGAGCACTATATCTGCTAAAGTGACTAAAAATAGTAGTTTTTGAGCTGTTTTGTTTCAATTTATTAGTATATCAGTAGAATCTTGCATACTATGTATAGAAATTCCATTCTTAGGGTTAGCAGAAATCTATAATCAACACTCGGATCAAAACTCGAATAATCTTTATCATCTAGTTCTATTTGGAGTTGCCTTCGTATGTTCATAAAATACTTGACAGTGTAATACCCTTCTTACGTCACATAAAAAGCTTTATATAATAAAACCGATGCAATCGTTTACATCGGTATATAGGAACAATAACAAATAATATTGATGTAACACAAATATCTATGCAGGAATGTCCCACATAATCCTCTTATGGTTGGCAATCTTACTAATGGTATATATTTTATCTGGCACCCAGTAGCGAGGAACGGACGCGTGTAAATATCGTGTAAGCAAAATGGAAATGATTGAGTATTGAAATCCGATGACGCGGAACAATATGCGTGAAACGTTGACCGTTAAAATTCTCCGGCGTTTGATTTGCAAAATGTTTAAGGCATTTATTACATTTTTGTGTATCGTATTTCTATGCTCCAAACTGACTACAATTTAATTCAGTTTGTAACAATAAACTAAATACATAGTTATTCTAAAGAACGCTGTGATTGTCTAATAAATGAAGATTTCAATTGAAATTTTGGAACAAACTTACTTTTTGAATATTATTACAGAACCGTCACGTACTCTGTTTGTTACGGAGAATAATCGGAGAATCATAGAGTAATTATCGAATAGCACAATAAATATCAATTAAAATATTTTTGTGTAAATACCACAATTACATTTTTATCCTTCCATTTTTTCAGATGCATTAAAAGACCCGAACATTTGTGGATCACCAACATGCATTCGTAAGTATCGTATTAGTATTAATTAAGTTTAATCTGAACATAGTGAACAATGATTTGTATTTTAAAAATACTACATAAGTATCGATATGACCTCCGAACTCATAGTATACCTAATCAGTACTCAGCATAATGTGATAGATTTTATTAATTTAATTTTGTAAATTGACTATAATTTTCATTTCAAACCTAAATAGAGTTCTAAATAAATAAAGGCTAAATACTTTATTATATTTATGTATGTTCTATTCTTATATTCGTAACAAAATTGTTTGTGTTTTGTTCTTATTTGTACTTTCATAAACCCCTACGGGAAAAGAGTAGAGTTTAGGGTGTACAATATCTAAGTATCTGTCTGTGGCATCGTAGCTCCTAAACGGGCGGATGGACATGAATGTGGTTTTTGTATCTTTAGCTTCATTAACTTTGAAGAACAGAATTAAATGTGAAACTTGTGCCAATGAAGTTTAAGACAATTTAGTTTTAGAAAGTAATTTGAAATTAGTCTTTCTTACTACACTATATGTGCTATTGTGAATGCATGTTTAAAATCATTTGTCAATTTAGACGTTGTTTTTGGCGTGTGTCAAGTTATGACAGTTAGCTGTCATTACTTTGTTTACAAAAGTTACCAAGTTTTGTTTACAGTTTTTTGATAAATATAGAAAAGAGTGTGTATCGTAAAAATGTGTAAAAAACGACATACAGGAAGAGTGTGGTCCAAAAGGGTTAAACATAAAAGGTGAAGTAGAAATACCAGGGATAGCTCGATAATTTTTTGTTATTATATTTTCGTTATACTATTATTCCTTTAGACAACGCCGGTACAACATCGGAAATTACGTTTTCTGCACTAAAAACACCAGTAAAAAGCACTTCTATTTTAACTTATCAGAAAATAACATCATTCTGCTCGTCCTAATAAGCTTTTTTTTTTAATATGATGGAGTAGCAAACGAGCATGTAGCCCACCTGATGGTAAGTGGCAACTGCCGCCCATGGACATTTGTGATCC
>DWRA01004009.1:0-11349 GCA_018250295.1 Spathilepia clonius | reverse complement strand
GAATCACAAATATCCATGGGCGGCAGTTGCCACTTACCATCAGGTGGACTGCATGCACGTTTGCTACTCTATCATATAAAAAAGTAGCAAACGAGCATGTAGTCCACCTGATAGTAAGTAGCCACTGCTGCCCATGGACTTCTATGTCCTACCCCAAATTATATTAGAGTCCTGTCTGAGTTCGACCTTGTTAATGAGTTTCCCTTAACTTTAAATATTCCCCGAAACCAAAGTACAGCAGAGCAACACTGATGATATTTGGCAGAAATAGGTGTGGCGATGGTGCCAAAAGTTTCTACCAAAACAAGAACGGACTTTTAGATTGCTTGATGGGTCATATATTATCTTTCTTTTAAAACTATTATGACAGAAATAAGCGCTAGTTTCCGGTTAAAAGGTTTATTTTAACTATAACTATAGTCAAATTTTATAATACAACTTTTGTGATGGTCTTTATATATAAATATACCTTACGAAAAAATCTATATTTGTCTGAAATTCTTCCTAAGGTCCAACTTCTGGGCATGGATCTCCTTATTAGTGGAAGAGGTACCCATTTATTATGACAGTTAAGTAGGTACATATAGTAAATCAAATGTCCTTAAATACCTATGTTGATTTCTTGCCAATGTCTAGTTATTAGTACTCGATACATTCTTCATAATTCAGCCTAAATACAAATTAATTCTGAAATTATTGTAATAATAATAAAAAATAAAATAATCATGTCATTTTTAAGCTAACACTGCCACATAGAATACGATAATAGAATATCATTAATTGAAATCAAACTAAAAATAATTACAGAGCCATCTATTGCCCTATCATAGATATTTATTAAATAGTAAGTCAAAGTACCGTTTTGATGCGTCATCTATCTTCCTTAGCATACTCGGTCTCACAGTAAGCCAAAGTGTATAATTAGAACGCGCCAAATCAATACTTCAGATGGCGACACAAGAAGCATGTGGTCAAACAAGAAACTTTGTGTTCTTTTTACACCTAAAATAATTGTTTTGATAACTTTTATATCTACTTCAAATAAAATTACAACACAAATTTGATTACATTTATGAAATTATTTTCATTTACCAAATAAAAATTAAAAGTATAGCTATTGACTTCACATTAGTACAAACTACAGAATTTCAAGCGTCGCTCCTATAACACCGCCATCTTACGTCTATGTTGTCAACTTCAAATAAAATTGGTGCAGTAATTTTGTCCCGTTGGTGTGCCGTGATACGAACGAGAGATTGAAATATAGTGAACTAGTATTGATGTTTTTGCTGGTAAGTTTCTCGAAATAAACACCAAATTGTCTGGCGCAAAATTCAAGTGTAACAAACAAAATTAAAGTTTTCTTACATAAAATGTGCCCCGTTTGTCGGCGTCACCGCGTCTGTGATTTGTGTCAAGCGAAATTGTCGTATTATGTGCATTGATTGTTACAAACTTGTAATAACAATACTGTGTGCGTGAAATAATTGTGTATGTTTTCATTTCAGCGTATGTTATGGTTAAATGATGAGATAAAATAAAATCGGCATCATGTCCGATGTAAAGCAAGTGAAAGTGGACAACTGGGGGATATTTTTCCTGCAGAGGTTAAAGCACTTCTTCAACCGTACAGACTACTGCGACCTGACACTCCAATTCCAAGACAATGCTCAACTCAAGGTACACAGACTGGTGCTTAGTGCGTGCACAGAATACTTCGAACTCCTCGAGCGAACTTGCGAGATGTACGAAGACTGTTTGGTCATGCCAGACGACCTGCAGGCAGACGTCGTCGTGCCCATTGTCAACTTTATGTATACTGGACAACTGGAATTCAAAATGGATCTGCTCGAGAGACTATACCAAACATCTCTTGTTATGAATATGCCGGTCCTCACCAAGTTACTAGACGCACACCGGAATCAACCTCTTCGAGAAGCCCCTTCTCATATTTACACAAACCCAAAACGTTATAATAAATCATATAACTCGCACAAAAGTTATTCATCACCATCATCTTCGAATGCAACAAATACCAAACGTTCTTATGGTAATGCTTTCGAAAATAATACACAGCAAAAATATAATAAAAAACCTATTGTTTTCAATTCACATGATTCGCCATTTACAAATGCAAATTTAATTGATTGCCAAGCTCCAACTCCAAAGAAAAATGTGATCTTAGACCCTCGTCCAACAAGATACGAGCTACCAGAAGAATTAGAAGCTGACAACCTTTTTGACAATTCATTTACTAACATATCATACACTTCCAAACCTTTGATGGTTCATCCTGAAACTACAAAACATTATGGAGCCAAAAGATCAGGATTATTTGAAGATCCTTCAACATCTAAGACATTCGTTCATGGTCGCTCTACGATAGACATTGTGGAATGTAAAAAGATGTCGGCTAGTGACCATATATTTAATGATGACCCATCAGATGGCATGTGTGATGACCAAATCGGCTTTCCACAACCAATGATGAATGTTAAGAATGAACCGAGGGATTCTAATCAACTTTTTGATCAAATCTTAGATGGTGGTCCAAAAGTTACTATTGAGACTAAAGACACTAAACAAGCAGGTAATTTAGATCATGCAAAAATAATTAGTGAAGTTCTCAAAAAATACCCTCATTTGGTTAAAAGTAACAAGAATATAAAACTGAAGATTCTGAACACTCCAGGTAAGAAGAAACCACGTCCTTATGAAGAAGAGAAGGAAAAACCAAGGAGTAAATCACCTGATTTTGCGTTTGAGACGGAAGTCATTGATTCCAAGGAAGCAGCAAAATTAATTGCTTTAGGTGCTGAAAATATTAAGGGACCTTGGATATGTCTTCTCTGTGGAGCTCCAGGGAAAGCAATACACTTTTCAACTTATTACAAATTCCGTCGTCATTTAGTGGAAGTTCATAATGAAAAACCGGTACTAAATATATGTGAGTACTGTGGTCAAAAGACAACTAAAAGAAATCACTTGCTACACCACCTCTATTCGAAGCATGGAATTGAGCCACCAGCTCAATATAGATTCCCTAAATGCAATATATGTAATTACATAGCATTGACTGAAAGATACCTTGTTAAACACAAATTGACACACGGAAGACATGAAAACTTCCGTTGTTATGTTTGCAATGCAAAATTCGCTGCATCAAACCAACTTCTTATACACATACAAAAAACTGGCCACAAGTATAGTGCGGACAGGAAGCCAAATCTACAATGCATTTACTGTTTGAAAGTGTTTTTGCGTGAAAACAACCTTTATGCGCACATACGATCAAGTCACAAGGAATCGGCGCGAAATGATGGTATCATAGACATCTCTGACGATGAAAAGGATATGAAAGATACAATAATAACACCTCCTTCTCCTAAGCCGAAACATGTTAAATATGAAGTACCAATTAGTTTTGAAACTGAAAGTGATGATGCCGATATGCAGTATCAAATCCAGCAGCAGCCGGATGGTAATATTCAGGTAGTTTCTAAAAAGCCCCGAGTGTTGTTACCAGCAGTAAGACATAAAATTTTGAATTCAGGCTTCAATACAACACCGTCATCATCTAAAATGGTACATTCCATACACAATGCAAACGTGGTTACTAATGCGCCTAGCAAACAAAATGAATTCCTTCACAATTCTAGTATGTCTATTGATAATCAGGAAGAAATTGTAATGATAGACAATAATGAGTATATAGTAAAAAATAATAATCTCATCCCTAAAAAAGAGAAAGTAATGTCTCGTGATGAATTCTTTATGCCTGACATGATACATGCAGATATCGATGAAACTTCTCATCACATAATTCCCACAACATCTATAGAATATACAAATGTAGCAACCACAGTTCCAGAACATAAAATGATAGTCAAGAAAAGTGGTAATGTAGGCCAACCTATACAAATTGTGGTATCAAACGAAGAAGAGTATAAGGCTTTAATGTCTTCAAACCATTCTATTATATTTGAAGATGGAGATCCAAACAAAACATTGACAGTTTTGACAACTCCTCATGACAACACCATGACAACGACAATAGATTTGAACAACACACAATCAAATGACATGATGATTATACCAGATGATTACCCAATGAATGTGTCTGAAGCAGTTGTACCCGGAAACAATTCAAACATTGTAGTTGTATACAGCCATCCTGTGGATGATCAAAATAAGGAGTATCAACTGATATCATCTCAAAATATCGGGGCACAGTTTGTGACGACTTCGGGCATCATCACGCAAAATTATGAAACTGTAACAACATCAGCCCCGGTGATGAGTGCTCACGTAATAGAATCACCGGTAGAAGATTCCTGGCAGCACAGTATTCCTCAAAACATTGTCCCTGATGCAGAAATGGAAATACCAATAAGTAGTGATCAAGTAACCATCACGCCTATGGAAAGTGAACAAACATCTCTTGAAGAAGAATACACACCTCTAGAAACTGAGCAAGCAACCATCGAAAAACAACAACAAGAACAAGTACCTTCTATGGATTCTAATGCTGTAGAAATACATACTACTACAGAAGTGGATATGCACACTTCAGAACAATCAGTTGCAGAACCACATGTTATTGATAATCTTAATGAAACAAATACAATTGTCTTCACGGATGGCTCTCAGCCAGATGTAATAGTTAATAGTGAAGAACCACCCGCCTTGGTCGTCACTAACACTAATTCAACACCTACATCAAATTTGAATGATGATAGTGAAAACACCCCAGAAGAAAAAGATATTACTGAACAGCCTAATGAAGATATTAATAATGGTACAGATATTATTTCTGAAGCAAGTAACCAGACAGAAAATACATCAATTGTACATGAAGCAGAACCTGAAAATTCGTCTGACCCACAAACTCCTGATATTGCTAGAGATATCCAAAATATCAATAGTGAAGAAAGCACTGAATCTGAGACAGTCGAAAATATTGCTAAAGCAATTCAATCATCGGCCAATATGTCGTCTACCACGGTAGAAAGTACACCAGTCAATAATGAATCCATAAATAATGGAGAAGTTTCACTAATAAAAGCTAAAGAACAAATTAAAAATTTGACATCTGAATGGTCAGATGACGAAATGGAAACTTCTAGTCAAGATCAAATTAGTACACAAGAAGATATCCCGAAGACTGCGACATCATGTGAAGCAATGGAAACGGACTCTCAGCCAGAATTAGAAGAATCTATTGAAAATATTCAACAAGAAATGGAAAAGCAATTGGCTCAAGCAGAACTCACAGCAACTGTATCCCTTTCTGTGGAACCAATGAATGAGGCTGAAGATATAACAAGTGTGCTTACTAATGACGATGTACTAAATGTTCCAGAAACTGAACCTGTTAATAAAACACCGGTATCTAACGAAAGTATCAAACCACCTGACAAGATTTCGTCACTCTTAAACGACTGGGAAGATAATGATTCTCAAGAAGAAGATGTCCCTAACTCCGTTGAAAATAAGGAAGACGCAGCATCGGAAGGAAATGAAACGAAGGATACGGCTCCTCTAATTGAAGACACTGAAAAAACGAACAGTGTAGACGTGAATGAAGAGTTGCCTGTCGCCAATACACTGGATACGAAGCCACCGGATAATATCAAAAGCTTAGTCAGTGACTGGGTAGAGGAAGATGAAGATGAAGAATCAGTAGAGAAATAGGTTTTTGTTTTAATTGACATTGTACTCATAAAGGCCTGTGGTTGACAGTGCTGATGAGAGACGTATTTAGCAATTTAAAATGAATAATATAATGTACCTTATCATAATTAAGAATAAGCAATATATAAATATATGTAGTTCATATTTTTAAGCTTACTTTACGTAAGGATATTTTAAAATGTATGTATGATTATTTTACAAATCTCCCTTTCTCAACACTTGGTTCTCATGACATTAGGCATCTATCTGCATAATATAATTTGGAAACTTACAGTTTAATTTGATGTAAATAAAAAATAGTAGATAATACTTTGTATAATTACAAACTGATACACATTAAAAGTCGAATGTTATATAATAATGTTATTATTAATTATGTTAACTCTAATATTTTTGTATACATTTTTGGCAGTGAAATAGCTTAATCAGTTATAGCAAATAATAGACAAACGCTTTTTATATAGTTGATAATCACAGTTTGATATACTGTTGTGGTATATCATATTTATGCAAAGTGAATATATTGTATACATACTAAATATACATGTTTGTGTATTAAAATAGTTGATTATGAGTGATATTTATGTATCCAAAAAACACAATAGGATGTAGTTTTGTATTTAAAAAAATATCATTAACTGCCAATGTAGATAGTGATATATTGAAGCAATACAAAATTTAAATAAAATGGTCAAGTGTCAATGTAGCTACCATTAGAAGATGCCTAAAAGATACAAAATTGTATGACCTGTTCATATCATATTCAAAATTGTATGGATCTTTGATCTTTATATACAAACCTATTTACTGTAATACTGCCTTATTAATTTTCTGTATATGTGTGCCTCATAATATAATGTAATAGTAGGTACATTCGAAATGAAAACACCCATGTTCTTAGGCATGTCGGACTGACTTCACAACTTTGGCGTAAATAATAAAATTATGTTGATAACTCGAGTATACTTTGAACCCAGTTGTTACTTAAAGTAATAAATAATGTATTTATATAACATAATTAATTTTATTTTGTAATGAGTTTGTTATGTAGTTACTACTAAATTGCCGTGTAGTAACAAGAGATGGCGCTAATTACGAGTAAAAGTTATCTTTACAGGTACATAAAATAGGAATAGATAATAATTGATTATTGCAAATAAAACCTTGTCCGCAAATCGTCACGCTTTTTCGTTTAGCGAACTTAAAATAACTGCATTGTTTGTTACTAAAAAGTTCGGCTATCAGGTCATAGATGGAGCTACATATGTACATATATTGTAGTTGCACTTAGAAATCTGATGTATCTATAGGGGTAGTCTGAGCATACCCAGAAATCATTAACTTTACAACGCTAAAAGAAATGTAACTTTAGAAACATCAGTTCTGAATTATATGTGAATAAAAATATGTAAATTTTATTAATTTACTCAGTGTACCCTGTAATGTTTAGCAATAAGCAAATAAAATATATTTCAAGATTAAACTGTTTTAATACGTATTTATTACGTAATTGTATTGAATACTGACCTTAAATTTCTCTAAAAGACAGAGATAAGATGCCGGCATGAAATCTGCATGCAAATACTTGGCCAGCAGGCATAACAATATGCCCATCGACAAAACAAAAAAACATTCATAATAAATATGTAAAGTTAGGAACTACAACACAACTTGTGAAAATAAACTTAATCAATTTTGATGAGATTTTCTTTATATTACTCAGTTTTAATAAAATAGAATTGTTCTAATTAAAAAAAACAATATCAAATAGTAGAAACATCCTATTTATTCATTTAATAGTATTTGCAGCTACTGAACAAGTACAAATAATGTTCAATGTATGAAGAAACAACACTAGCTTTCACTACCATGCATTCATTTCCACAGTAATCAAATTACAATTATATGGTTCCGGAAAACAACACAATGCAATATATGTATGAGTAAAAGTCGATGAAGACATACCACATTATACACTTGCATTTACACATACAGATTATTATCATATCAAGAATCTAATGAACAATGGTCTACAATTCTTATGTGCGTGCTTGAAGATTGAAACAAGTTTAAATGAGTTTTATTCTCAAAACCTATATCTATAAGCCTGCATGTAAATGTTTTTGCATTTTGGTAAGGGTAAGGGTCATTACCAGCTAACTTACATATGAGGCAACCATTAGTGCCTACACATCTGTAAAACTTCGGGTAAAATCCCCTTCTGCAGACAGTAATGGATCTCCATGGGCAACAATTGTCACTTCCGAACTTAAAAAAATGTTATGTTAACAATTGTGAGTTATTATTAGATCCCCTCCCAAAAATCTTAACTTAAATTTTGTCATTTCTGAAGATTAAAAAAAACTATAGGTGACATAGATTGTAGACCACTGTACACTGGAAATACTAAAAAACATAACATTAAAAATGGAATACTTTTATATACTATCACAGTTGCATATCCTTTACACAATTTAAGTATCATTCAATGCTGAATAAAGAAGAAAGATATACACACAAACATTTAAATTATATTTAAGAGTAATAGATAAAAAATATGGAACTATAACACATCTCGGTAACAAAATTGAATGCAGGTATTATTTATTGGACCATAATTGAAATTTCTAAAGTATATTATTCATGTGCTTGTTATTTTTAATTAAATTACAGCATAGAGATTTATCTGACAGTGGATCAAAGGACTAAAACAATTTAAAATCACAATAATAGCAAGAGGTTCATATTTTTGGTCTCCTAATACATATTAAAAGTTAAATTAACATCCGCTGCTAATTATTACAATTCAACAGTTTCTTAATAATGACAACATACATTATACATGCATTAAGGAATAGAATTAAGGCTATATTGACATTCATTTCAGTGTTTTTCAGTTTACACAATAAATATTGAGTTTATAGGAATTTTTATTATATGAGAAAAACTTATGCCTAATACTTGTGCCAACTTCTACAGTATAAATATATTGAAGTGAGATAAACAAAACCATGTTATTTACGAAAGCGGCATACATTCTATCATTACATTCCAAATCTGCATGAAATATCATGATATCCATTATATATCATAGGTATATTAAAATTTCTATAGGAATTAAGTTAATTATTAATATTAATATCGCTTTTAGCTCAATCTATATCATGGTGCATTTATAAGTCACAATTCAGCACTAGTAACCAATATGTAGGTATATACAAAATAAATTACATTATTTACATCATAACACAAATTACTTTATTGTCTAATCGTTAGATATGGACACCAGTACATATTTGACCATGTAAGCGAGGAACCCAAATCCAACGAGCACAAACAAGTTGGTCATTATATGATGCAAGTTAGATTGTGGTTCAGACGTCACTTCACTCTCACTGGCCGTGTTGTCGGCGTTCAGTATAGCCTCCTCGCGCTCCTTCAGTTGCTGCTCGATCTCTTCCACATACTCAGGGAAAAGTTCACAAAACATTTTATTTTTAAGATTAATTTCGAGCGACTCCGCTGCCATGCATCGCTTTTGGTAATCGGATGTCTCGATTGAGCCGAGCGTCGGAGTCTTCTCCAACATGAAGCTGAGTAGACCTGTCAGGATGGTCGATATTGACCACGCAGGGTTCCACGTGTCAGGGTGGAAATCTGTTATACTAAGGCACAGTCTGGTATTGGTTTTGAACCTTCCATTTGGCGTAATCATATAGATAGATGGAGGTTTAAATGGAAACTCCCTTGGGAACAAAATTTTCCCGTGGTAGTAACCGCCTTCGTAAGGGCTCTTTTCGGGGCCTTTCACGACGTAATGCCACTCCAAAATATTAGATGGCACTGGTTCAGCAGTCACATACGGTACAGGATCATTTTTAAGCCTAAGATAATCTTGCTTTAGCCTACTAGTGGCTCCTGTCACCTTACTTTTAGCCATTGTTTACGAACGAGTGAGCATAAAAGATGACGAATGTTGTACAAGCGGACTCCGATGCGCTAGTTTAAAAGGATAAAAACATAATTTATATTACACCGAACAGACAGATGGTTTTCAAACTAAGATAAATAATTTTCATCAGAATCGAAGAACGAGTAAATAAGTACGTCACTAGCAGTTACGTCAAGTCAAATTATTTTACAGATAAAAAAAATACAATAGATACCTTCTATTTGCACATTTATAGGATAATCCTAACAGAAATGATGATCACTGCTCGATTACTCAAAAATAAGTATTTTGCATCCAAACATATTTTTAGGCACAAAAGTTTATAATGAAAGAATTGATGATTATTAAAAAAAAACATACACTGTACGCTGATGTGTAATTAATAGCGGTAAATTTTAAACGTGTGTTAATTTATCCCAAAGAATATAAGTACTAAATGACGTATACTTATTGTATTGAAAGATTTAAATATGCTGGCCGATTGCAGGTAGGTACACTCCATACGGTGAGAACATAACAGGTACGTAAAATTTTCTTAAATGTTTAATTCGTTAAGCCGCTAACAATAATATGCAATATGCATAATAATGGAAATATGGAATATGGGGTGTATTTGAATCTTGGAGCAATTCTACTACTCCACCGAATGTCTGAAGCCATATATTTTCCAAAGCAAAGCAATATAAAGGTGAAGGTGAGTTTTATAATGTATAGAGCCAAAAATAAATAAATTATACGTCATTTCAAAATATTTATTGAACAAATAGTATAAGTATAATATTATCACATGGAATTACTTATCACCAGACAACATCAATACTAATAACATATTTAACAATAGCCCACAGTCCACAGTGGTAGATCACCAACAACAGCTACCGACTTACCTATTCTATTACAAATTGACCTTCTGAAAAGAAATCTCTAAAGTTTTTTATGAAAGTAAGCATAAGAAAATTCATTTTTTATTGCTAATGTGGATAAGGCACACGCCACACGCAACTTCTATTATATAGTAACCATTGACATGTCATTCACATTGGAGGGAAAACGTCACGATAAATAAAATTCTATAGTTATTGATTACAAAATGGCAAAACTAATAAAAACTATTTTATTTCAACCCTTGATAGGTTCACTCGATTTAGAATTCCAGTATCAAAATAAATAAATCTTTCTTTTTTTAATCACTTTCAGTTCAAATATTTTTGACCGTGTAACAAATATTTAGTAACTCATAAGATAATTCTGAATCGTCTCAGTTAAGCCATGCTAATAATAAAAACAAATTATAATGATCATTTGTAATCCTCAATCCGCCTATTTTAAAATACATTTCATGTTATTGTAATTATGCTCCACAGAGTCACATATTGTAGTCAAGTGCCACAATTAAGTAACATACTCCGTATCTCCTGGTTGAGTTGCTTGAGCTCCTCTTCATCGGGGCTGTCTTGTTGGATGAGGCTGTCTCGCTGGGCTATCAATTCGTTCAGTTTGTCCTTCAATGGTTTCTTCGCGGCACTATAAAGATGTTTTAATGTAGTTACAGATTATTTCAGATTTAAAGTTTAGACATACAAATATTTTATTAAAAACTAGCTGACCCGGCGAATTTCGTATCTGCGCACACGCGACGGAAGCTTAAAAATGGAGTAACTTCTCCCGTTTTCCCAACATTTCCCTTCACTGCTCTGCTCCTA
>DWRA01004008.1:0-11351 GCA_018250295.1 Spathilepia clonius | reverse complement strand
ACGTGCCTGGGGTTTGAACCTCGGACCCCTCGACTGAGAGACCGCGATTCAACCACTAGGCTATCACTGCTTATTTAAATAAATGCTAAAGCTAAAAATTTAATCTATAACTAATGATTACATTCGTCGACATTCAGTATCCCTAATGACTTTCGAGTTCATAATATAGATTTTCACCAAAAAAGGTATAAAGCGTCTTTATTTCCAAATTGGTTTTCCACAAAGGAAATAGCGTGAGTAATTACTTCGGCGGTTGTATAACTACCTTCATAGTGTTTTGAGTGACGAATGGTATGCGAGAACAATTTAAACTACGATGCTTATAAACTACAAGTATACGGCACTAAACTGTTACTTAGTTTCGAGTTAAACGGTCTACATTTCATGATGTCTCCGAATTGCAAGTCATGCTGAAATTCTCTTGTCAATAAGTATACTCAAAGCTAGGCTAAATATTTTAGTCTAGTTTGCCTATTCATATCTATATTGTGTCGTGTTAGAAAAACATATTTTCTATTAATTTATTTAGTATCAAATTTTTTTATAATACGTAGAATTTCAAATTTCTAGTTACTCCCTATATCTTTGAAGTTTATATATCTTTCTTAAAGTTAATCTAAAAAACTCATTTTTTATATGATGGAGTAGCAAACGAGTATGCAGTCCACGTGATGGCAACTGGCAGTTGCCAGTTGCCATCACGTTGCCATCACGTCATAAGTGGCAGTTGCCGCCCATGGACATTTGAAATCCACCCAAGATAAAACTAGAACCCTGACGTCGACCACAGATGCATTGCTACTTCTGAGGACTAAGTTAGAATGCCTCGTATGACCACACCCTTTAAACCAGAAGACAGCAGCGCTTAACGCTGGTGTTATCAGGCAGAAACAGGTGTAGGGGCGGTTTCGCCGAACTCAAACCACTAAGGGTTCTACCACCTTCATTCATAATTTAGGGATAGCAACGCATCTGTGGTCGACTTCAGTTGGGATTTTGGTCTTTTCTGGGGTGGATCACAAATATCCATGGGCGGCAATAGCCACTTACATCAGGTGGACGCAAGATCGTTTGCTATTCCATCATATATAAAAAAAAGAAAAACACAAACCAATCCCCATTGGCTCATCATGATGCATATCCAAGCAATCCAAACATCCTACGCTCGCAAAGACGTCACATACGAGTTAAAGCAGAAGTTGGCTAACAATTTTAATTTTCATGCTTAATAGTTTTACAACTTAGGTTTTCAATGTCGGCGCGTTGCGAGAACTTAGGTGCCTTAAGTTTGATTGATTACCGCGCTGAAAGAATTCGTTAATATCTGTCAAGAATTTGCCGCAACATTCACAGTATGGAAATTTTTCGCAACAGTTCCGTAATATAACACTTTACACGTTATTTTCATTTCTTCTTAATTTTCTGTTTACTTTTACAACTGCATGGTTTTCCAAACTGTGGAATAAATTAATCAGATGAATTAGGGGTTATAAATCAGTTACGGTATGACAAATATTAATCAAAACTAAAATAGCTTAGTTAAAAAAAATGCGGTTATAGCTTGAATTTTCGAAATTATGTGCGTTTTAAAAAGTAATTATCACTTGCCGTAATAGTTAACCATAAAGTGAAAATATTGCAAGGAAACCAACATGTATGATGAGTTCTTAAAAAAATCTCAAATTTGTGTACAGTCTATCAGTACGCACTTGGCCAGCGATTTGAACTATATCATAAAACTCTCACAGTGGGACAGTAATGGTTTAACGATTCTTAAAGCAAGTTATATACGAGTTATCTTTAAATTCTTTTGTATACTAAAGTTGACAAACAAACTGCATTTCAAACTCAGTCATTGATAAAGGAAGAATTAAAGTTTTCTTTCGTGACATAAACTAATAGATATAAATCGGTGTTTAATTTACTTGATGAAGCGCTTAAAAGTCAGAAAACCACGATGGTATGGATAGAGGTAACCATAATAAGTAGAACACGCTTAGTTACTGATTGATATTGTATTTTATAATGTTTCTGGAGTTCAAAGTGCTTTTAATGTAAGTTCAAGTTATTCATATAACAGTTTCTATGATTTTGTTAGTCGATACCGGATTACATGAGAATACCCACTAAAATTTCTGTGTTGACCGTCATCGACAGTTTGTTAAGGTCTTTAAGTTTTCCAAAGAGACCCTACTGGAATCCCGTGAGCGCGGAGCCCCGGTGGCGCTATATCCTGGTCCTTTTGTACTTCAGAGGTATACGATATTTAACATCAAAATACAATTTGTATAGGGCGAATAAAAATACGCTGCATTCAGCTCTAAACAATGTTTTAAATAGACTAGACTAGAAAGTGATTATTTTCCAAGATTGTAGAACTTAATGCGTTTTACCACTGTATAATGGTGATTTCTGAAATTTTAATTAGGTATACAAAAAAATTTCGACTAAAGTCGATTTGCTATTGTGTACTTCTGAGGTACGGAATTAGAATTTTATATTTTTTGTTTTTACCAAAATCGAACCTGCATACTCGCGTAATAGGCAAGAGTTATGTTACATCATCACTACGCTGCATTACTCGTGAAATCCGTTAATTGAATTCGCCGCTAAGCTGTACCTCCACTAACCCGAATAGGATTAACGTGGTAGGTACATGTTGCAGCTAGGTCGTGGAATTAGGTGCATTAAATAATAAACAGTTTTTGGGGAGTTCTGTTTCGTAGTATTTTTGTTTTTGATATAGGTTAATGCATTTTTATTAGTTCACTGGTTGAAGGATTTTTCATAAGTAAAAAAACCTTGATAAAAAATACATATTATAAAAAAATCAACTCTATTACAGCTGGCTTCAAATACTAATAAGTAAAAAAATTACTAAGAACCGACATTCACTTGAAGTCAGTGTGAAACTATTCCTAGTTTACCAAAGTACATTTTACATAGAAAATCGCTCGATCACGACATAAATTGTATCTTATTGTACAACTTTAGAAGTGCTACTACTACAGTTAGTAGTATGTACACAAGTATTACTAGTTTATGAAAAAGTTGCATTCTCAGCCCTATGCCAATAGTTCTAAAAACTACCTTTAATCTATTTGGATTAAAGGTAGTTTTACGGTAGGTATACAAACCAAATGGCAGGTTAAAACACCACTAATTCTCTAGAGCCCCAGGTTCTATTCCTCGCGCTTAATTTGTGGTCGCCATTGTTAACCGTAGCAACGAATGGGTAGAAAACAAGACGAGGGTGAAATTAACTATTTTATTAAAGGTGAAATTTATTGGACAAATTTACAACACCCTGCGGGTTTAACCTCTACAGGGGATAAAGTTTTAACAAGTTCTTTAGATAACCATTTAAGTAAAGGGATCCCCGGCTCGGGTATGAACACAAATCTCTTGACAGTATGGGATATTTTATGGAGCCACTAAAATAGTCGATAGTGGTTTTATGTGAATTTATGCTAATAAGACCGTACTTATTACTACGAAGTTTATACTACAGCGGCGCTAAAATTAAAAGCTCTGCATCCTGTGTTGTATAAGTGTAGATTATTCAAGGAAACTAATTTTTATATATAAGATAAATAATTAATATTATATTTTAGTTATCAAGAAAAAAAAGAAATAATTTCAAACCTGCATATTTTTAAATTAAGAACTTATTGAACTTAACTTTAAAATTAAGAACCAATATTGCTGCCAGTGTTTATAACGCACATGCAATATCAGTAAAAAATAAAAGTTCATTCATTTAAAAAGAGAACGCGTCTAAAAATCACAATAAACATTATACTTTAACACTAAAAAGTTATCGTACCTTAAACCGTTTTAGAAATAATAATATAATCCTTAATTAACGAACGAACCCGGCAAATTTGATTTAGGTACAAGGAGGGATTCTAGACTCTACCTTACATTATTATAATGCCGGTAACTACCCAAACCGTTCCGAGCGCCATTAATTTGAAAATGTCGAGTTTTAATCTATTAAGGGTATTATTATGAAAGTTAAGTTATTTACTGGCGTAGGGGTAATCGACACGAGTCGGCCAGTACTGTCGGCTTGTTAGTTGCGGGAAGCCCAGGAAAAGATTTATGGGGGTAACGCGTCCCCTCCCGACCTGGCCCAGGGGACTACGAACTAACGACGCCGTGTAGGATTTCTAGTGCAATTTACACCACCAGTTCGAGAAATCTCGGTAAATTTTACGTACCTACGTGATACTTCTCGGACGCTATCCTAATCTTACGTTTTTTCACATCGTTATCTTAAAAAGAGGACTAAGAACTTGTTTATGTATATTGTGTAAAAAAACTATTGAGATATTAAATTTAAAAGGCTTTTTTATCGAAGTACAAAAATATTAACTAGGTGTATTTTTTTACGTATTTTTAAATAGCACTTAATAAAATTTAGTTTACAAATGAAATGATACTAACATTTTATATTATAAAGCTAAGGCTACTTTTAATTAGGTTTTTTGGTCACCTCTGACTAATATGAATTATATCAATTTGATTTTATTCCGTATTATCCACTGCCGTACAAAAACTACTTAGAAAATTTGATACAAAAAGTTCCAATCGATTACTCTGTTAAACTTACTAAATCAGTAAAAAGAAATACGTAAAAGCAAACTCCGAGATAAAATGGTAGGGAGTAATCAAACTTCTTACCCTAGCCTTCTCGCTGACTAAGTTGTAGGATACGAAATAGCTCTCGAGAAACAAATATTTTACCTTACAAACGCTTGAGTACGTTTCAAGGCCTTTGGGTTCGTATATATACAGACATACAACGAATCAGACGCGTGTCGTGGCAGGCGATAATAATATTTTTATGTACAGTATATAACCTTCGTACAGATAATAACCTTCTACACTCACAACCCCACTCTAGGATTCCCTGTGCCGTGGGAATTATGCACACACACAAAAACGATTACACAAACACCTAGACCCAGAACAGATATTTAAATACATCATTTAGATGTCTGACTGACCGGGCATCGAACGTGAAACCCTCTGCTGAGACTGGTACGGACAACTGCCACACTGATCGTCTTCACTTCATTTCAGTTCACCTTCACTTCTAAACTTCTGATGTAAAATCTATAAAACCCAACACTGTTTTTGTGCTTCTGTTATATCGAACTACCATTAGTTTGTGGAACGGGAACCGAACCCTAATGAATTAACCTAATCTAAGGCGTATAGCTTACCTAATCTAAAGCGTGTTTCCAGCCTAATTTAAACCGGATGGCCTCGCTATAATGAAAATAGTCTCCTGAATTTCTAGAAAATAATTACGTATTTCCCAATAATGGTAGTGGATACTCGGCCGCTCGATCGGAAGACCGAGGTTCGAATTCCAGGCAAGCATGTCTGATTTTTCAAAATAATGTGTGTATTAGAAACTTCGTTTTTAATTTATCGCTTTAAACGTACAAATTTTATAACAATATATATCAGTACTTGCTAGTACACATGTATCCTACTCAGAAATATTAAGCAGAGATATATTAAGCAGATATCGCCCGTGGAATTGCCATATTTGATTCACTATTGTTGCAACGCAGCTAATGTAGGACGAATTTATTAACAAATATTAATATTTTAGGTTGATAATTAATTATTTGATAATATTATTATGCGTATCTGTATATCCGTATTATGCGGATTGGAAAACTTCACACACGTTAGACAATTTTTATAGGTTGGAAGTGGCAAACGAGCTTGCAATTCGCCTGATGATAAGTGACCTTTACCGCCCATGAACATTTGTAACAAACTCCATATAAAACAGAGGTTATATCTACTTTGTGACTTATGAGGTCCAAGATGGTCGCCTTATACGTGAAGAATCGCAATCATCATTGAAAATCGACATAGATTTGTTCATGACGTTTTTTGTAATGTTAAAGCAAATGGTGGAAAATTTTCCAAAACCCATGTCGATGCATTGCCATCTGGTGTTCTAAATGGCCATATATGATGGTGACTACTTTCTATCAGGTAGCCGATCTACCTTATCATAACGTATAACTTTAAAAAAATAAAGGTCCAAAATTAATAGGTAAGACGGCTGTCATTGTAATTGGCCTATAGTTGATAATGTAACTATGTTTAATATATATATTTGTGTATTACATTCTTGCCCCTTTAGCTCATCATAGTAGGCATGCTATTAATTTCACAACAGAATTTACCTATTATTAAACAGTTTCTTCAACCAATAAATAATACACCCGCATACGTAGGACTATTTATTCTTTTCTATTATTTACAATACCATATTTATTATTTTTTAATAGTTCAGAACGACCGACCATTGACATACGAATGACAACCTTCTCAATCTTTCTTTTTAACGATCAATGCTTCACAGAGTCTTTATACATGCACATAAAATAAATATATATCTACAGACACTATTTTTGATATCGCTAACACTATTTAAGTATAATTTTTGTAGAGACCCAAATTTCCAAACAAATTTTTGTGGCTGCAGAAATAGTACGATTTAAATCTCCCAAAAGAATATTTTAATGAGTAAGAGTACTATACTCTTTCGAGTGCGTTCTTAATTAAAGAACAGTGCCCACTCACCCATTTTACCATAATAAAACGATTCATGGATGTCACGTACAATAATTAAATTTGTAGGGAGTTGAATTAAATTTGAGTATTCATAGAATAAATCGTACGCGCCTGCCCACTTGACCTGTATTTTATTCAAACAGAGAAACGGTTTTATTGCCCCAATCAACAATTTTGTATGCGGAATTATGTTTGTACGATAAATTTTGGATTACAATATTTTCGGCGGTAGAACCTTTCGTGGTTCGACTTCAGCGGTACCATCACCATACTTATTTATGTCTAATAATAAAAGTGTTTTGCGCTGCTGTGTTCTGGTTTGGACGAACACAAACTTATTTGAGACGTGCTATCTTAGTCCTCAGGGGTCCTCAGGGATTGGATTCTAATCTTATCTGGGGTTACTTACAAATGTCCATTAGCGGCACTAGCCGCTTTCTATCAGGTGGACTGCATGCTCCTTTGCTACTTGTATATAATAAAACATCATATTACATTTAACTTATCTTACGATATATTCTTATTTGAAATTCTATTTCAATCAATTTATATTTCAAATTTAGAACAATAACGTAACGTATTTCTACACCCATAGCCGCACACTACGATTTTCTGAAACGTATTCCGATCCGGGCGTAGCATCTATGATAACAAAAAATCGAATTGAGCAACAAAAACTTGACCATTAACTGCGCACAGAGCAATTTATCTTTGGAATATACACATAAATACAATTACGCCGTGATAAATCAGATCGGCGTCTGTCTATTCCGTTAACTATGAGTAGAAGTCAAAGTAAACACGTAATGAAATAAGCGCGCTCGGCCTAGACTTCAGAGGGGCGCTTATCTGGAAAATTTACTGGCTGGCTGACATTACCGTCCTCGCCTCGCAAATGCCGGCTCATTTGCCAGTCTGTTTGAAAAACCCACAGCATTAAGTGCTAACGAATCTACATTTAGAATGCCCACTATCAAACTTCCGTCGAAAAGTTCAACCGCCGAAACGGGAATATATTTGTTATTCGTGGGTATGAATGTATACAAAGCATTGCATAGTTAATAACAACACCGTTTTTATATTTTGTGTAATAATTGTAAAAAAGACATAAAAATAAATAAATAACAAAATGGTGACTTTTATATAAGGCGACCACATTAGTCACAGAAAAGTGCCTAAAACCTTCTTCTTAAGAATGCATCTGGAATTGACTTCAGGTACTATTCCTTGTTCTATTAGAAGTCGGATATAAAAGTCAATAGGCGCCAGTGACCACTTACCATCAGGTGGGATGCATTCTCGTTTACAACTCTAATTTTAAAAAATCTGAAAATAAAAAATATCTCTGCTGAGGTACCGTCCCTATAAACACATAAAGTCACGGAGTGCCGAGAGGTCCATTAAGTTTAATACCCTCATAACTATATGACGAAATCTCTGCAACAGGAAAAAGCTTTTTTAATTTTTACTAAGCCCGTAAATAAAGAATTTTGTTCTACTTTTACTTTATTTTATGTAAGAATTTTGAAACAATTATCTTTCATCAGCGCCGTAAAAAGTTTTTAAAGGCATATTTAGCCAAGTTTGTCGATATAATTCAGGTAGAGCTTTTAATTTTAAAATTATACTAGAAGTCGCTTGGATCATATTATTTTTGTTGATGGTTTAAACCGTATGCTATTTATGAGATGAAATACAGAAACATATGGAAATTCCATAAAATTTGTTGTTCAGATTTAAAATAAGTTCATCGTAATAACGCAAAGTGAGTTCATATTTTGTGCTAAATTTGTCAATCTTAGACGTTAAAAGATATACGTACATCTTTGTATAAATATAAAACATACTTTTTAATAAAAAAATGCATTCAGTTATTGTTTTTACAACAACTATATTTTTATATAACAAAAAATAATACAAATAAAAACCAACAAAAATATATAATATAGTTAATAAAATACATAAAATCTTGTATTTATGGGTAATACTGTACGCTGACGCTATTACGCTACAATTACAATTACTACGCTGACAATTAAAAATAATTAATGCATTTTTGAAAATAAATTGACAACCAAAAATGTGATTCAATATCACTACGGGATGTACGGATTTCGATATACACAGTTAAAAAACTTCGGTTTATACTAGTTAATTGTATCAAAAAACTAACTTCATGTATTCATTAATGATGAGGCGCCTTGAGAATTTTTGCAAAGTTGCTTTTGAAAATTCATGCATAGTACGTAATAAAGTACCAATGTAACAATGTTTCAAGCAACTCTGAAGTGGTAGGAGCCTGTGCGCTAAAATTCGAATCACGTGCTCGAATCTGCAAACAATATTAGTAAGAAGGTTTCTGTTGCAAAGTTTGCTAGTTGCAAAATGCTCATTATAACTTAATAAAGAAAGTCGTTGGCGTTTAAATTTAATTTTGGGATTCATTTTGTAGTAATGTGCTTTGAATTTACAGAAACATAATAACAAACTGTGACGAAAACATTTTTTAATTCGTTATACGATAATATTCATTAATTTATATTTTTTAACACTTTATTTATTCAATTGGCTTCTATGGACATCAGTAATCGACCCCAGATAAGATTAAAATCTTATTTGAGATCGGAAACAGATGCATTGCTAACCCTGAGGAATAAATTGAAACGCCTAAGTATCTCTCACTACACCCTCCAAACCAAAAGACAGCAGCGCTTAACACTGCTGTGACAAGGCAAACATAGGTGTGGCGACAGTGCCGCCGGAGTTTACCCACAAAGGACTCTACCACCTTTAAAACAAAACCATTTTTTAAACCCCAACATCAAAATAAGGGGAACAGGGAAACAAATAAGCGGAACGTCTGCTTTATCATTTTTCCGTTTTATCCAGTTGCGTAACCCTCTTGGGGCCCTAAGCCAATTATAATGAAAAGGTATGAATATTTTAATGATTCAGCTGTTAAGGATTAAGGAATATTAACCATGAATTTTAGGGATTCCCGAAAAATGCTTGGACAGACGTATTTATCATGGAGCCTTTTCAAATAATTGGATATTTTAATGTAATTTCTGTTTGAAATAAGATCTATTGTTAGAACGCAAAAAATGGTAAATATTTGTACTTTTGCTAAATTAAAATTTTAATGTGTGTAATAATATAGACTGCCTATTAATAGATTAAAATCAATCGCGGTGGCCCCCCGGATTTAAGCAAACCTTTATACCTAAGAATATAGATCAGAGGTATCCAAAGTTCTCAACCAAAAATTGGAAGATTAGATGTAACGGAAATTTGCGTCGCGGTGAAAAAAAAGGTACGAAAGTTGTTACGAATAACAATTGCTGACCATCTTATTATGTTATTTACTACATTGATACTTAGAGCGCCAACAATTTTGTTCTTTATTATCGAAACTAAATAAATGTTCATGGAGTCCCACTTTCATCTTGTGAACCACCATTATTGTTCCAGCCAAATCCCTATTGAGTGTCCCGTGGCCACCTAGAGGACCTGGGCCACTTGGGTAACTGATATACCATATAATACTAATACTAAACTTGATATTTTGAAATTATATATGTAGTTAAAGCAAGACTTTTCAAAGTTTTAAGACATAGCTTACCATCAAAATTTATATTAACAAATTTGACACTTATAAAATATACATCAAAGTTAAATGATACGAATAATGTGAAACGGTCTAAAAATATTTGTAAAGGTTCTATCAGATACTTGAAATGTTAATAAGCATGTAAATAAATAAGGAATCCGTTTCGAATTCCAAAAACAGATTGTCTTACAACGTCTCTTAAGAATTCAGATCTAAATTTTCCACAAGTCGAATACAATGAGGTGTGACTAAATAATTTCGCGCTTCGGATCGGATCAGTGAACCACATCGGAATATTTAACGATCTTCAGGGCATACGCTCAATAACTTCGCCATCCTCCGAGACCGAATATCTCGTGAAGGCGAGGATTACCTTTGTTTGTTTCCAACTCGGTACAAAGCGAACAATCTATTGACATTCTCTGTCACTGTAAATACTCGGTTCACCTTTATTTACAGAATGGACGTAATACAGAGGTTGTAGAATAGGCTCGAAATCATGTCGCAAGTGAATTGAGTGAATTATGGTTAACTCCCGTAAAGTTACGTGAAATTGATTTGGTTTTCCCTTTTTTTACATGTGATTAAAATGGCCCAAGTGATTTCTCAAAGTTAAATGATCTGAGCTCAAACGTTTTTTGCTAAGCTTTCGTTAGTTTACGAACACTATTTTCTCCTAGAAATCATTTAGGTACTTGCAGTTGGATCCGGATTTGCATAAACCCTATTATTGTACGTTACGTCCTTACTATATAGTTTTTATTCTTAGAAGAATATGCGAAAATCATTTTCATTATTGTTTTGTATGTTTTTACTCCTACTAAAGCTTAATTATGTAGTTATTTAGTTCACAGATAGCCATGTAGTCACATTACCAACATGATTGCAGGTCACTTTTCGTCTTCAACATTTTACTGTCATGCTACTGAGTATGGGTTTCCTCTTAGAGGAAGAGAGCATAGGCCACCATGCTGGCCATTTGCAAATTGTTAGTTTTCGGACGCCTATAATAACGTTTTTTAGTCAATTCCCAGGCATGTAGATTCCTTCACAATGTTTTTTTATATGATGGAGTAGCAAACGAGCATGCAGTCCACCTGATGGTAACTGGCAACTGCCGCCCATGGACATT
>DWRA01004007.1:0-11351 GCA_018250295.1 Spathilepia clonius | reverse complement strand
AATGCCCGTTTGCTTATCGATAATATAAAAAAAATCTAAACAGTTATTAGTAGGATTACGTAATTGGAATCTGGACGAATTGTTTTTGTCACAAAAATAATACAGCCGAACACAACTAACTTATTTTTCAATCACTAAAAACAGACATAAACAGTCACTTCAAAATCGCTAATCAATGCAGTATCTCATAAAACAGTAACTTTAGTATCTTAAAACCCTAACAGTATCCCCTAAGTACCTTACGACACCCTCGTTCAAAAACCCATCATCCGCAGTACTAGGGCAGCACAAACTGTAGGGTTATAGCGCTATTAAACATTCATCGATATAAACACTTGGCGTGTTTCTCTATTAGGCTGGGGGCCTACAAATCGATGTCTTTGCAACAAAAAGGCTGCAAGTTGTAAATGCCCTACGATTTGGTATCAATGTCACGTTTATTTCTATACATTGAATAGTGTGGTAAGGGAGATACACTCATCATTGGTAGCAACGCATCTGTGGTCGACTTCATGTTCGATTCCAGTCTTTTCTGCGGTGGATTACTATGTCCATGGGCGGCGGTTGCCACTTACCATCAGATGGACTGCATGCTGGTCTGCTACTTTATCATATAAATAAATCTTTTAATCTTTAAAATAGTTTTTGGAAGTACTTTCGACATTTAAATTATTGCGTGCGGTACCAGGGTAGCATACGTTTGAAGAGTCCATTCCGTCATTAAACATTCATTGAAAACACTTGGCGCGTCCGCCTATTAGGACGGATCCCGATGGACGGCGGTATCGGACGATACATTTTTAAGAGGGTTCCCAATTGTTAGGTAAAGGACTTATGTCCGGGACAGTTTATTTTCTTGAAAAACATCGAAAGGGTTGAAGATAAGTGTGAACTTTTCTTTCTATCTTCCAAAATAAAAGCCTAAACATGCGGTAGACTTTAGAACAAGAATACGTTAGATTCCTTTGTGAATTAGGTGTGTTTGAATTAGGAGGCACCGCCACATCTATTTTTGTCTAAAACATTTGTCACTTAACATCAGGTGGCCTGCATGCTCGCTTGCTACTCCCATCATATAAAAAAGCCAATGATAAAATAATTTTAGCGTATACATTTGTCATATTTACATTTCGATGTAATTAATGATGACTATTGCAGTGGCCACTTAGGTATGATCATTGTAGCGATTTATATGCAAATGTTTATTGTATAGATTCTAGGAAATATACAAGAAGCAATGACAGTCTGTGGTTGAAACACGGCATCAGAGTCGAGAGGCCCGAAGTGCAAACTCTGGTACGCACCTCTGATTGTTCCATGCTATGTGTATTGGAAATTAATGATCACTCACTATAATGGTGAAGACATATCGTGAGGAAATCTACACACCTAGTTCTATGAAAAAAAGGTTCTGACAGGTGTGTGAAGTCTATCAATTCGCATTTGGCCAGCGCGGTGGACTATGGCCTAACTTCTCCCAATCTGACAGACGCGTGCCCAGCAGTGGGAAGTAATGAATTGCCAACGAATACCAAATTTATTTACTTATTAACTACTTTTATAAAATTACTGCCACTTTTGTGCATAACCCGTGTCAACGGTTCGCATTATGTACCACATCAATTAGTGGTTAATCTTGCCATATTAATAAATTTAAGATTATATTAACATTCAAGAAATAATTGTAAATAATTCCTTTAACAGGAAAACAGAAACACTGTAACGTAAAGAAAATAATGAATAATATTTATATACTTCTATAGAAATGTAGATAGGTAATATTTATAAATACGAGGACCTTATCTAGTAGTAGAGGTATCCTTATTAATGCATCCAATGCATATTTGGTGATAATCGCTTTTACTAAATAATAAAACAGGATATATGAAATCGTTTAAATTGAATAAGACAACAGAAAAATTAATAATAAAATATATTTTTTATTTATATAGAATTAAAAAATAAATGCAAAACTTAGAGTTAATTCAAATATATATCTTAACTTTTATAAGCGTATTTATTAAAGTAATGACAGTTTGTTCTGTCTTTCTTTAACTGAAGCGCAGCAGACTTCTCTTAAACCAGTCTAGTCAGATTAGAAAATGTCTACAAATATTATAAATGCGTTAAACACACGAAGCCGTATACCACAAGAAAACAATACATCTCTATAGAGCCGCCTTCATCCGTTTAAGCCGGCGCAGGTGTCGCAAAAATAGGTGCTTTCGCCCTTTTTAATATACCCTAGATTTGCAATAACACCTCTGATGCGGAGCGCCTGAATATACGGGCTTCCTTGCAATAACTGTGACACCCGAATACATTAATCAAAGAGGTAGCGGGATTTTTCGGTAGGATATTACGCATCTAACTTATGGTGTCCTGGTACCTAATATCGTACTCGGATTGTAGATTATGTTTTCTTTCCGCACGTCGGCGATCCACTATATTTATGGCGCGCTGGTAATCCTCTGGTTTATACAGACGTGATATTAAAATTACCAGCGGTTATTCCAATAATTTCTGGAGAAAGCCTAAGTGGTTTCACTTAAAACTGTATCATCATTCGAAGCTTTTCAATATTACATTTAAATATCATAGTTTATTTATCTTAAACGAGTGTTCAAAATTTTGAATACTAAGTTATACTTAAGCAATATTTTCAAAATAACATTTTACCACCAACAAGCAAAACCAAAGATACGGGATGAGAGATTGCCGCCGTACATTTTTCACTCGAAACCCTTGGCTGGCCCGAAATTCTGTGCGAACCCCTCATCCTGAAACCTGAGAGGCCCCTGTCCACTCCCGGAGATATCTTATCTTAACGACCCTCCTCCCGCCGTCCGCTGACCCCTCGATACACCGAGCAGATATGAAATGGGCAATTTTGGTCAACTCCGCTAACTACACTACCGAAACGACTGTTTGTTGTTCGCCGTAAGTAATTGTGCGATGTACAAGTTGCGTTTAATCTTGATTTTTGGTGCCCGTTGCCACCGGAGTTGGTCCACGTACTCGCGTAACGCCTTTTAGTGTAATAGCATTGCCTAAGTTTGTTGGCCGACCGGGAGACAAAACTGTTTATCTCTATTCATAATAGGCTAACAGTTCGCCCAAATATGACTATTAGTACCAATTAGTTTAGTAAATTAGTGTTATGTTATAAGTTTGCAAGGTCAAGGGTTCCAGTTTCACAAACAACTGACTGTCATAAAGCAGCGCTAGAAAAATATTTTTGGTCCTCCGAGCCGGATCCGATACCTAAACAAAACTTGTTGAAACGGCGAAAATTTTACCGAAGTAATCCGCGACTAGCAAATAGATTACTTTCTGAAGCAGTGTCAATATTTTCGCAGCATAACCCTTTAATATCAAACGCCAACACGAGGGTCCTATGCAAACGTAAGGAATCCGATAACTCGGAGCCACCCCGGGAAGCGAACCGGAGACCCTCGTAAACAGTCGCCGTGCTATCGAATGACAAGTATTAATTAACAGAACTAACGAAAGATGAACGCTTTGTTTAAATGTAACCGTAAAATGATTTTAGTCAACATTACTTGATAGAGTTAATTTTTCAATTTCACTGACCACCGCCGAAAGTACCTACAAGATTTTTAACGTATGAGACTGGTCCGTTATTGAATTTGGAAATCATGTCATCAATCTCAAAGGCATCCCATTTAAAATACATTGCAAATTCAAATTTCGCTCTCGCATCCCAAGACGGACTTGAAAGTTTCCATCCCTGTCTAATTCATACTGCAACGCATGCTGTTTCACCTACACACTCTATTTCCGGCAGCACCGAATATCCTGTCCGACCGTTTGTGGAGGCATTAAACATCGTGGACTTAAAAAGTGGGAGGAATATCTGGCTCCGGGATAAACGGAAATGATTCCTGTCGTCCCACGATGGATGTTCCCGGTCGGCATGTCGAAGATTCCGTTCTTGTTATGAATAAAAGTTGCGGAACAAAAAGTGTACCCTGACGTATGCAGTTGGCAAAGCGTACTGACTGCGACCAACTTTGTGCAAAGAAATCGGCGATATTTTAAACTTTGCCCAAATAACTTTGTTCCTGACACGAGGCTTTTGAAACGGCATTTATTTCAATTGATTTTTTAGTGAATGTGCAGTTTTGGAGTTTAGTTCTGCGCAAAAAGATATCCGAACACTATTATTGTTTTAGATCTAATGAAATGATTTGAACGTTAGCGAATTTTAATATGAATTTAGAAAAATATTTAAGAATTAGGGCTTCGTAATATCTTCCTGTTGACATTTATAAATATATCTATCATTCCAAGGATTCATTTACTAATTGAAGGAAACTCCTTAATAAATAAACACCGCTATCTATATGGGAGGACATCCAGCCAACCAGTGTTTATTTTGTCGCCAAATAAAAAAAGTCCTACAAGTTAATTCCTAGAAGATTCCCTTACAGCGGCGTCGCCTTCCAATATTAATAAATTCTCATTTCCAGGATTCGTATGCAATTTGCCCCCGACTCCTCCAAGTAAAACTTACGACTTGCCCTTACCCTAAATAAAGCAAGGGCAGAGCAAGTTTTCCCAACGTTTTTAACGCGAAAACGAACAAAATTGAGCCATATTTTGGGGAGAGACCAGTTATTGGATTAACGGGTAGACGCGGGTAAATAAGTCTGGTAATTTTTACGAGGATTAAAGAGTTTTGTTTGGATTCTTTAGATAAAATCACTTTTGATCTAATATTCTTCAACACGCTCTTTACAGTTACATAGATACAACGTTGTAACGAAGCTAATAGACCAAACAATCTCAGGATGTATTTATTAGAGAAAACGAGCAGCTGCTCAATCGCGGAAAATAACAACATCGAGCAAAGAATACCGCTCGCATTAGGATGAAATAAACATCAGGTCAACGGTTCTATTTCCCATCGTATCGAGCGGTTTGACATGCCTCCATAATAATCGTAAAGTACCAGGTTGGCATAACGCAAGAGACATTGTACTCGCATAAATAAAGTATAAATTCTTTCGGCGCGATGCTTCCATTCCGCTGCGGTGCCTCTCAAAGCGAACCCGATACGAACGTAACTCAACACCGCACGCCTAGGAATTCCGTGTTTCGCAATATCTCCTCTCTATGATGTCTTGGTGCTTCTATTAATATTATGTTAAGCTTGTCGCGGGGAATTATGTTCGTGTGCTTGAAAGAAGACGCAACAAAGTTATTATGGGAAACGTAACGATGCCGTCTAATGTTTCTGCTAACTAAGAATTTTGGTATAAACTTCGACGGTGGTCTTACTAATATTACAAGTATTACTACTATTACAATACCTAATTAACATTTAGGCCACGTTTATTTACAAATTTTGAATGTACCAGAGACGAGCCGCCAGATAAAACCCTGGCAAGTAAGGCCTGTTTTACGCTACGTTTTAGGAGAAACCTATTTTGTCTGCCACGACACGTGTCTGACACGCTCAATGTTATTAAATGTACATAAACACAAAGATGTGTCTTTCAACAAAATAGTAAATAGATAAGCCAATTAACTTCTGAATTATAATATAAAGTCTTTTGGAATTGTAAACAAAATATTGTCATTGTACACTTGATGTTGATTTACATAAAACAAGTACCAGACGATCAGAAATACATGAGAACAAGAATTCAAAAACAATAGAAGAAGAGAAGCGCCGCGGGGATTCTGTCGCGGGATTACCGCAGCCTTATAATTATTTTTAGCCCCCTGAAAGGGCTTAAAGTCGCTGGTGGGATTTGTTCTCGGCGACGTTATTCAATATTATTTCTTGGGAAATTTTCGGGGAGACATGTTACGGCAGGTAACGCATTATGGGAGATTTAGCGGCTCACGATCCCATGGATCGATGATTCAGAAGATTATACGAGACAAAACTAATAATCGTGCGTTCATGTGTAGCTGATTAATAGGTGTGTGCGATGTTATCCTTATTGATTGTTATTGAATGCTCGACCGTTCGTTTTGTACAAGCCATATCTTCCATTCCTATCAGTACACTAAGCTTTATCGTCACTGTGATGCGAGCCAGTATTTCCCAAAACAAGTAAATGTGATAATTTATTCCAATACTATTCCTGTTGAATTTATTGATGCTGTTGACCAAACATGAATATTGCGATATATTGCACGAGACACGCATTTTTTGGTCGAAACCGTGGAATATATATCCAGCGATCTAAAATTACAAAACAGGCAGTAACCTGCTCGGGTCGTCGAAATTCAAATTCAAACGGACTAGATTGTAGTGTTTTAAAATTCATACCGTTTACAGTCACGGACATTCGGATTGTTACCAATATTGCATGCGCCGCGCTGAATTTAAATGCGACCACGCTCGACGATTTCCAACTAGCGAGATCACTACTCTCCTTTTTTGGGCCGTTATAGCCGAGCAATTCCGAATTAGCGTTCGGGGCGTTCGATTCAATCACCGCGCCCGCCGTGTCGCGACATGACTCCGACCGGTGTAATCGCTAATCGAACGTCCATATTCGTATCTGGAACCGCGGCCAAGGATGCCAGCGTGCGACATTGAATTCATTTGAATCGAAAATTCGAATTGAAACACGGACGCCGAGCGGGGCGGTGCGGTTTCCATTGAAACGCAGGTGGCGCGCTGTCACCGCGCGCCGCTCCATTTCCCGCGCCGTAATCGAATGAATATTACAAACATCACGCTGACAGCTATGCACTCGCGGCTCGTATGTGGGTCGAATGCGCTTTTTGATGCCAATTTGAAGTATTGTCTACGTCCGACCGCGCTTCCACCGCCACCTATCGACGCTCGACGATTTCGGGGGCTTTAAATTTCAGACATGAAATACGATTTGCGCCGCTCAATAATGGATTGGAGATTTTCGAGTTAATATTGACACGTACCGACCTATGCCGGTACCGCTTCGGGGAGCCAGTAATGAAAGCACTTAGCGCTAAGCGAAGCAATTATAAGTAATTTGGAACGCGGTAATGGCCGTGGACGGGGATGCGCAAAAACGTGCGAAACGGAACGCGCTAAAAGCTCCCTAATTCGATTGTCGATGGTCGCCTACTTTTTAAACTTCGAACTCTGGACGTCCCCGGAAATAGGAGGGTTTCCGGATTTTTGAACGAACGGTGCACCGTATTCGAATTCAGAAATAAATCGACAAAGGTCGCTCCGGGTAGACGCGAAAGCTTTTCACGCTTTCCAGTGGCGGCAATTAAAACTCGTTCGTGGAAAATTCACGGAATTCATAGCCATAAAGAAAGCGGGATTCGGGAGGCCGTGAATGAAACAGAGGCGCGGGCTCAGCGGAGTTTGCGAGCGTCACCTGAACCGAGCGAGAGCGAGGCGCCTTCGGAGCCGGTGATTTATGGACGCGAATCCGGACCGGTAATGAAATTGCACCCCGCGCCCCCGCGCCAGAAAGCCATTCTAGAAATTACTACGCAACACGGAGTCGTGCATTCGCGACACTCGGAGCTCCCTATCCGTACCGTCTTATGCTAATGTTTATTTTTTACGTCATCAATCACAATGATAAAACGTGGAGCCGGTATTGAGGCGTCGAACGGGACCAGTTTAATTGCGTTCTCCATGGAAGAGGTGCCTTTTCAAACACTCTTTGTCTACGCAATGAAAAATTTATTGCTTTCGCTGGAAAATTTTAATTGAACGGGAGGCTCGTCGCTTACAATTGTCTCGCGAAACGTTGACGCTTTGTTATTAATACGTTTTTTGCATTTCACGTTCAGCCACTTTCAGCTTTTTAATGGAGATTTATAATTTCGATTTAAAACGGTCGAATCTCATTCCTCGAAAACTTAATCAGCGTTAAAAATGTATGCACGTAATAAACTATGACGAATAGTCGACGAAAATAGATTGATGGAGTGTAAATTCGCATACGACACAGTCAATCATGCATCATTTCTTCCATCAGTCATTTGTATGGGAAGCTACACCCGTTTATACGTTTAGAAAACTTAAAGGAAATAATAAATTAATGTACTTAAGTCTAGTCTTGTCCCTGTCTACAAATATATTTAGTTGTTATTGAATATAATGGGCATCGTGATTGAATGTAATTTTCATAATTATTCAATAAATAATTTTAGCTTCTTGTCATGTAATATGTCTTGACTAAATGTTATTTATTCTTCGAAATCGTATTTCCTTGAAATACCATTTGTTATTATCCCTAAATTTTTATTCCTTATCAACTTTGATTCATGAAATTTAACTTTCCCGAAAAAAAAACGTTTTTGTAATGTCCTAACTCTTCATTAATTCAAACAAGGCTAGCCTGATGAGAAGATGAGAGAATTGTTAAACGATACGAACCTATTACAAAAATCATTGGAATTGGAATTGTTATCATTCAGTCTCACATCATCATCACCATCCATCGCATTTAGTATAAACAACTTACAGTACTCACCGTTAAGTGCTGGAAGAGCCACGCTCTTAGGATATTCGTGGCCACCTTCGGGAAGATGCCCCGTTTCTTCTGGTTCTTTTTGCCGTTCGTGTCGTCGTCCTCTTCGCCCGTACCCTCCCCGGAGCCGATACTTGCGTTGCTGGCGTCACCTGGAACAAAAATGAGTTTTATATCTCTAATTTCAGCTTTCTTTTGATTTATATTACGGTGGGAACCTTACTTGTTCGTTTTTATTGTTATTTAGTAGTCTTCGCGTACTGTTGTGAGTTATAAAGATATTTTAGCTACTTATAGACACCTTTCATCTTCATCCTCGGCAGCTGCAATGAACTTTGGCAGCAAGTGATTTGGCTTTAAGTTTTGTGTTGTATGTGATTGATAATTGTGATTGTATCAGGAGTATTGCATGGTACGTATCGTACTCAGTAGTGTAAGATCGTAACAAAGTTATTTGAGTAGTAAATAGCGCTATTTTACGTCATTAAATGATGTTTACCAGAATTTGTGTATACTAACATTTTCCTGTAATCCAATTACTAGAATAGCGTGTAAAAGCCCGTTATCACCACACATCGCCACAGACAGACAGGCGAGACAAATTTCGTACTCGGCTCATTACAATAACGTGTTAATCGCACCGTAGGTACCAGGCGTGCAGGGACCGCAAGAGATGTCGCGTCGCGTCGTTCGCTTATCACCCGTGCGTCTGGCATATTAATTAGAAACGCCAACTAGTATTTATTTAATCACCTGCCACACCGCTGATTCGTATCTTGAGTATATACGCTTAATTAATTCTTAGTACGTCTCGCTACGTGTCTGGTTGGTTCGCGGATTCGTTACAGCGATGTGCGTTTGCGCGGAAATCGTCTACATACTGTTACTTTATCGCCGCGCGCACACTTCGCCTGTTTTATTACATGTCGATTGTTATGGCTGATTTGGGATTTAGATTAGCTTTTATTATAACTATTACTTTATTGTTTCCGTATAAAACGAAGTTAAACATACGATTATATGTTCCATGTTGAAGGCTACAGTCATCGATTTGGACAATTGAGTTCTAGTTACATTTTTACTACACCTAAGTCCACTGAGAAAGATGCTTGTTTACTAACCAATTTATATACTAACTACAACTGTTAATAAATGTAGGCAAGTCTTGAAAAATTAATAGGAGCGTTATCGTAGAAATTTGTTGTAGACAAGCTACTTCGGTATCTTTACTAACGTAATGCTTGCATCGACTGAAAAACGTTTCTTCCCCTTTTAGACCACGTGAAAAGGTTTTAACTATATTTAAAGTCGATTTTCGTGAGAGTGTGGATCGGAACAAACAAAAGTCAGATGTTTTCTGATCGTGGCTGCGAAGAATACTCGTATATCTGAATAATTAAGGGGAGTTTCACTTCGGCGATGCTGTACGTGTACCAGGCGAACAGGAGCTTGGAACACGATAAACAAATTAGTGTGCACTGAGCCGCATCAAATATTCATCGTAGCAGGAACAAATCGAATCAGTACTGTAGCGAGCGGGTGTGAGCTTCATCTTATTTCTGTTCGTCTGGTATCGTTCGATGTTGTTAAATAAAAAACTGTATTTATTTGTATCTGTTTTCGTTCTTTGTACATTGTTTTAATTTAAATTGTCTTTTGTTAGACCGACTTTGTAGATTTAACTGGTTTTGTTGCTGTTTTCTACAATTGCTTGCATTTTTATTTTTTGCAAATACAAATACTAGTTTAATTTAATTATTTATTTATTCATTGTTTTTTTTTTATCGTTTTTAAAGACACCATTGGTTCAAACTATTTACGTTTCAAAAGGTAGCCGTATTATTTCGTTGTTTATCCGTATCAATTTTCCAAAAAAGTTAATATCTAAATTTGATAAAATTCCCCTGATATTGATAACACTGACAATGGACCGAACGGCCGGTGGCGATGGCCATTGTGATGGTAATGGGGGCAGGGTAATAAAATTACTCTTACGCCATTACCCCGCGATACAGGGTGTGGAGAAAACGCAAAGCGAAATTGGGAAAATCGGAAAATACTGCCCAGGTAAATGTGATTTGGTAACATGGATTTTTTTACCTGCAAGGAAATGGTAGAAAATATATAAAAAACGATATGATTTTTGATATTTCAAATCGGAGTATATAAATCGATGCCAAGACAGCACCTCCGTCAAACTATTTGTCAAACTTTGCATTCTAACAGCCGTAACGCTACAATTTTTAATTTGTAAGATGTCGCAAGGAAGATACACTAAAACCAGAAATTCTAACTTCATCCCTATAAATAACAACTTATAAAACTTTAGGTAAGACTCAATGTTTGTACGTTGGTTCTAACCTAACCTAAAAATATGTGCTTACTCTGCAACCTTATTTAAAACATCACCAATTCGACAGCACCCTGTATCATCAGCGTGCAAAATCTGAGTGCAGTTGCATGATGCATTCTATGTAATCCCCTCATTCATCACCGACCCCTAACGTCCCCTGCCCCCTCGCAAACAGGGGTCGCGTGTGAAAAGTCAAGAGACGCTGCAAATTAACTTAATGTGATGAAATTGTGCCAAGTTGTGCAGTTTGCGAGCGACAAATGTAAATTTCTTGTTCGGATCGAATTTCGTTAAGTGGTCGAGTTGAATATCATATTTGGAAAAGTGTTCCGAATAAAACCATAGCAGTATTTATGTCTGGTCTAGATAATTTTACAGATTATATAGCTCAATAATTTCTGTATCTACAGATTTTTTTTTTTAAAGACGCTTTCTACACTCACACAGCCCCACACTAGGATTCCCTGTGTCGTGGGTGCCATGGACACACACAAAAACGAATACACAAACACCCAGACCCAGAACAGAAATCTAAA
>DWRA01004006.1:0-11352 GCA_018250295.1 Spathilepia clonius | reverse complement strand
AAGTCGACCACAGATGCGTTGCTACCCCTGAGGACTAAGTTGAAATGCCTCGTTAAGTTTATTTCCCTTACCACACCCTTCAAACCAGAAGACAGCAACGATTAACATTGCTGTTATTAGGCAGAAATAAGTGTGGCGGTGGTGCCGCGGGAGTCGAACTACTAAGGGTTCTATCACCTAAAAAATAAATAAATATGCATCTCTTTTCTGGCTGCAAGTTAATTCAATATAAATGGCTTATTTACTTTGACAATTCTCGCGATACTTCACTGTTTAGAGTATTCTGCATCTAAAGGATAAAAACACATACTTTTGATGCTCAAAATATATGTACGATATAGCTGTTAACGAGTACTACAAATATACTATTTTTAAAATATTTTACATATTTAGTCACACGGAACCTATGTGCGAGTTCGACTCCCACTTGGCCAATTCCTTGTTGCAACATCGTGACGTCCGTCGTCAATAGTGAACCGGCATGGATGGGTCGTAGCCCTCCCTGTTCGGTTTTATAGTTTCACCATTTTTAGTTTTGTTTAGAGTACCGCCGGTTATTGGCCGCGGCCACAATTTTCAATTTGCAAACAAACCGTTCGTTATCACTGTCAGTTAAACAACGAACGAAATTCGAGCACACAAGTTAACAATTGTCCGTTCTCACTATTTCCACAAATTGTCAGTGATTTTTAGAGTGCGATATATTTTAGCGTTTTATTCAAATTTGCGTAGCAGCTGCCATGTAAATATATTTAATTAAGGATCGTGTTGGAAGCTAATTGTTCACTACAAATATTGTTACGTGCATGTGCGTATAGATTTGTTAAAAAAATATGTAAAATGACGTAGATCCGTCCACGGCGTATTAAGGAAACTGTAATTTGTAATACACCAGTGCTGTAGATCAATGTGCGACTCATAAAGTAAAATTAAATACTTATTACCAATATTTGTTATGTTTTATGCCAAAATAAGTTTATAATATTGTTTTTTTTTTCACAATTCCAAACGCATTGTGAAATTACCTATTAAGTAAATAAATCCGTGAGTCTAGGTTTCAAAGGTAATGCAAACAGTGTCACAATTTCACTACGTTTAATATCTATACAATTTATAAGAAGGTATCTAATATTTTGGTATAAGTTACAAAAAGACACTGATCTCGCATTATTACGATTCGTTTTTCTTGCATCATTTGGTTATCGAAAAACTACATACATTTGTCAATGTCAATACAATAACAAATGTAACATCCAACAAGCATTAGATGTAAAAAACATTACGTATCCACATAGAAAGATAAAAATAAACTGGAAAAGTCAATTTGTGATTTGAAATAACTGCTATTTTCTTCACTCAATATACTACACATATAATTTACTTATTTACATACTACCAAACACTTAAAAATGTATTTAAACTGTAGACATACTTCTAATAGAATATCATTAAATGTGTTCCAAATATATTTCACCTCAAAATTATATAAGGTTCATGTGTATACCCAGCAGTCGGATCCGCGGGAGAAAGCTCGTCTTAATTAATATTTAAATAACACGTGTTCGGAGCAATTAAAAGCTCAACTTCATTTGAGTTTAGACACTTCTTTGAATAATGAGATAAATATATCAAGTCTCTAATTATCACATTCATCACACATTCTCTGTATGGTTTTGTAATTAAGAATACGGTAAGGTTTAGGTTTTATTTATTGTCTCTGGAGAAACGACAACTTTTCGTGGGATTCAAACAGGATTGTTTTTATGAAACTCGTAAGTACAACCTAAGTAATATATATAATTATATGTTAAATAATTGCCGTAGCCAAAAGAAAGACAAAAGAGAAGTAAACTAACGTTCTTACTTATAAAAACTAAATAACTACATCGCACATACTTAAATAAATTGATGGCTAATGGTAATAATATTCGCTAACACATGGAGCAACACTCGCGAAAATACTCCCAGAAAGGAACTATTATTTGAACTGGCGATTGTAATTCAGACTGCATTTAATGCCAAAAGATTATTCGACAGATAATACGAAAATAACAGAAAATAATTATACTTGGTATTTTGAAGTATCTTTAACACGACAAAGTTAATTTAGCCATAAAACTCAACATGAAAAATATGTTTTTGGTTTGTAAGAATCATACGGGCAATTCTCTTTTATATTATCGTACAGTCATTATAACTATTGAGCGGTTTGAAGTGTTAACACCAACTACAAAAAGAGTGAGGTTATACGTTTGTCCTGTATTAGTTTAGTCGGAGGTGGTCAGATTTAGTCGTGTATATAAGTGGAACACACGTCGAAATGCCCCAATTCAATTTAACAACAATGGGGATTACTCGTGTTTACTTAGCGTATAATCTCGAACGGAAACTACTAGTCAAATCCAATTACTGTGAGTTGTAGGATGAAGCGAGTAAATTACTAATAACTAACTCTCGCTCATTTACTAACTCATCCCTCTGTTGAATCCCACTATTGATTAAATTTTAAAGGAAACTTTTCGTGGTTCTATCTATTTTGTGTTTGCTCAGTATTTACGGAAAGGCAGAGATACGAGGCGATAACTTTATTTCAGATCTATTTGCATATATGGCCGTAAACATGTAAACACACTAAATAACTCCGTGCGGAGATTTTTATTTTTACTTTTAAACTTAAATAAAAAGCTTAAAAAATATATTTTTTTATTATTTTAAAGTAAAATAGTAATTAATGTTGGTTAAGCGCCTACTTGGTTTTAAGGTCGTGCTTGAAAGTACTCATTTCTCAACACATTTTGCTGGTTGACGACGTAAACTGAGTCCAATATAAGCGTCAATGAAGATAGGTATTCATCATCGAGACACTATATACGTTCTAAATAGTAAATAGTATGTCGAAGAGATATTTTTTGTCATATCTTAATAACCATAGTAGGTAATATAATCACTATTATCGACTAACAGTGCTACGACGTAGCACACTATCTTTTTTCGTACGATTTTCTAACTCTAATAATAAATGTTCCGAATATTATTCTGTGAAGGAATAACCACTTAAAATGCATCCAGCAACGAAAGCAATCAATGAAACAGTGACTGAAACGACGCAATAATCAGTACGATACTCGGCGGCGTGGTCTGCATTTTAATATTGTTTTTCTCATAATGTTTCTCAAAGGAGTTGGATTATTTTTATTCAAAAGCACAGATTCCCCACAATATAATTAAAACATTACTTCGTCAATAAAAATAAAGAGTCGTTTATAAATGCGATCCCTGGCTCTTACTTAATCATTTTTTTAATGAAAGTAAGTTTTAAATCCGCTTGCTGTTCCCATTAATCTATACATATAAGCTTAGATCAAGCTCGAATGGGATCCTCGAATATTACAGGTTTTTCGGTAACAACAGACACGTTTTTTGCATCGAGACTCTGTTAAATTTTTTGCTTAAATATATTTTGCACTTAGTGAATTTTTCAACTGCGAGTGGATGGCCAAATTTTAGAACTTTCCGAATTTTTCGTCTCTCAGATGGAAGAGTTATTTTTAATAATCAATGTACATTTTATTTTTGAGCAAAATGGACCTTAAATATTCCTTCAAGAATATTTAAGGTTTAAAAATTGACTAAAACATCTTAAAACACGTTTACGTAAAAATTTAATTTGTACAGTTCAAAAACCACAACGTTTTAAAGGTTAGTAATAATACTTACAATAGAAAAACAGTCAACTTTGTGCCCGATAGTTCAAAAATGTGTTATTTGTAACATGTGTAATCCACCCCAGATAAAGACTAGAATCCTACACAAAGTCGACTACAGATGCGTTGCTTCCCCTGAGGAAAAAATTGGAATGCCTCAAATAAGTATGTCTGCCTTGTCACGCCCTTCATACCAGAAGACAACAGCGCTTAACACTACCGTTATTACTTAGAAATAGGTGTGGCGGTGATGTCGCTGGAGTCGAACCACAAAGTTCTACCACCTTCAAGAGATATTTAAGTATATGTAAAGTATTTGCATTGTGTAAACATATTAAGTGCAATATAAAAAAAATCTTCATCCTTAATTTATAGGTACTTCGATTTCATAATAATTCGGTCTTTAGATTTATGCTAAAGCACTTTTAGTAATACCTGTAGAAAGGGGGAGGAGGGACGGGAATTTCATTAGGGAGTTAACTCCAATTGCCACTGAACCGTGCCTAATTGCTGCTCGTTCGCTGTTATTTATTTTGGCCAACTTTGTAATTATGTTCCGAGGTGCTGGTTTGAAAAAGCTGCTTTTGCATCTCTTCTTTATTTTCAGTTTGTTTTGTTTCGGTCCGGACTTAATAATATTTTATTTTAATGTAATCCTTTATGTTATTTTAGATGCGATTCATGAAATTAATAAAACAATCTAGAACGTATATAATAGCATTATGAATTTACCGTTGTTAGTTACAATACACAATGCGTTATTACCCCTGAACAATGAACTCTTGTGAAAAGTCTTCCTTGTTCCGTTCCATGATTCGCGAAAATAATTTACCATACCCTTCGAATATAATAGGTACAGTTACTCACTTTTACTTATTAGTAAAAGTCTGTAACTGTATTTATTATTATAAAACACTAAGTCACAGATGTAGGAGGTGACTATCTTAGCCCTCTGCAAAGTATCTGTTATCGAATTCAAGTAGGAATCCTGTCATCAGTGGATTTGGTTACAGATGTCCATGGGCCGCGACGTCCACTCTCCATTAGGTAGACTTTATACATGTTTGATATTTCAATCTTCTATTTCAAAAAATGTAACCTAATTAATGTGACAGCAGTGCTGTCACATTTGGGCCATAAACGAAAGCTACCTGAGCTTATCAATTTCGCTTGCTCCATATTTATTTGAGTAAATTTATCCGACTTATCGTTGTAATAAAACTTCAAGTTAAGTTAGAGCCATAACACAGTAAAATTTTATTAGGTACGTATTGCTTGGAAGGAATTTACGACTAAACGTTACAAATTCATATTACGTGATATTTTCTCATTACAAACGTAATTTTGGGAGCCCTTACATTAATGCTAATGTTAAAAATATAACCTTGCCTATACTAAACACAATAAAGATGTAATTTATCGCATTAAATAGGCATGTTTTCGTTGCAGATGGTAAATAATTTACTTACTGCGAATCGAGTTTGCACACGAAGGGTTCCACTACACAATATTTAACACTGCTTATATGTTTTCAAAATATAATGTTTTTGTATATAATAATTACAGCAGCTGTAGAAGTACGGGCATTATGAAAGTTTAAAACATCTTCTTATTACGGTTCAATAGGTAAAGCAAAAAACGCTGGAAACTGCTGATTTCTATTATGATAGCACAAGTTTATTAATAACATTTTTTTTTATTTTTAAAACATATTTATTGTTATAGCGACAATGATAATACTCAAGTTTGTACGGCATGACGAACAGATGGACATACAGCCCAAACTTAGTAATAGAGGTCCGTTTCTACCCTAAATACGGAACCCTAAAAATAAATTTGCGTAAAATCCTAATTACTCACACACTGATTTATTGAAGATGTTTCTTACGGGATGTGACTTAGCGGAACGACTGGAAGCAATTCTTTCGTTTCTCCGTTCCGGATTTACTCCGTTTGATATATTTCGGCACCCGTCCGTCGCTGCGGCTTTGTCTGCCAAGTGACGGTTTGATTAAACAATTTTGGGCGGAGGAATAAATTTCAAATGATTCGCTTCTAGTACTCCGTACTTTTGATGAAATTTCTTTCTTCTGTGTCATAATTAGGAATGTAACTACTTTACCCTCAATGTATCTATTAATACACTCTTAACTTACCCAGGCTCCAGGAGCTCCAGGAATTGTTCCAGAAGTAGTAAAATAGCTATGATTCACTTTAGGCAGGACACAAAAGCGTAACACAGCAAAATATTTTAAGTTACGGCTGTGATTTACTTGTGATGACCATTTGCGATCAGCTGAATTACTATTGGCATTGATTCAAATCGTTTCGATACCATTCGTAATTTAATTTTGTTTGTAAATAAGTACAAAAATAAGCGAGTGACTGAGTGATTGGACAAAATTCGTTCCGACTGTTACCTGTTTATATCTACAGACAGTGAACGTTCCAGTCATAGGACGTGGCAGACAAAATCATATTTTTCTGTACGATATTTTGATAAGTTCAGCCTGTGCAGCGCGATCATCCTACGATAGATATTATTAGATTAATTCACATTGTAATGGAAAATACTATTATGTCCGCCACGGTACGTGTCTGACGCGTTCAATGTCTGCAGATACCTATAACCGAGGCCCTAACACCTTAGTTAACACTGCTATCGTATAATTTACTTGTCAACCCCATATGTAAAATAGATAGCAGAAACTTCCATCACTCATATCAATGTACCGTCCCGCCCACGTCCAAGATCAACCAACTGATTCATCGTTAAAATTCCTACAAGAGCACGTCGAAATAACAATTTCAAGGTTACGGCTCCAAACAAGTCGGGTGTGTTACTGGCGTCACGGCACAGGACTGGCTCCACCGACCGCTAGAAGTGAATAACTCGTAAATACACAATAATATTAATTTAAATAAATTGCATTACTAAATTGATCTGCATAGAAATATTTTTTGAAATTTACTTATCCATCACATGAATATATTGCAATGCGTAAAAAGATTCGTATCTCCTACTGTCGTTGCCAAAGTATTAGAAGATATGACTTAAAGTGATGTCACTGGTACTAACATGATCTTGACATTTAATGATATAACCTTATCGCTTTCTCCAATTTATTTGGGGTCAGCGCAATATGTTTACTCATATCTCCATCATATTTAGACTCAGTTATATGTATGTACATTGGTAATGGTAATTTTTACATTTACATATATATAAGGAGGTTAAGAAGAAGGGTCAAGGGTTATGTTGGCCATGACTTAACCCTTCGTATAAATGTACGTCGTCTCAATATGGTTACTCATATTCAATTCATATTGCATTTCATTTTGCAAAAACTTTACGATTGGCTATTCAACTTTTAAGATGTCTAAACTTATGAAGACCAACCAATAAAGTTATGAATATGAATCTATGAACAACTTTCAAATCGCTATTTGAAAGTTGAATAATTAATTCATTCAATAAAAATCACTGAGAAGCATTTCTATATCCATAGAAACAGCAAGAGGTAAACAATGTGGATCATAAGAAAAGATAATAGGCTTTTTGTGATTCGACTCTGAAATACCGTTATTGTATCAGCCCTAAAGTCGGCCTTTGTCTAGATCCAAATTACTTAATGGTGATATCCTATCTGTAATCAAGTTTCTGGCTTTCAACTTCAAGTAAAAGGTACAAATGTGTGAAAGCGATTACTTGTTACCGATAAGTGTATGTGCCTGCTTGCTGCTACTGCGAAATAATAGAAAAATAGTTAATATTTGCGGTTGAAAATACTTATACTTCTTTGAATGACAATATCGATTATTTTTATGTTTGCAGGTAGTGATTATGACAAAGTCTTAAAATCGTCGGCCCGCAAGTGGTCTAAGTGATGAAAATAATTTTCGGTGCTGGGTCTAGGTGTTTATGCACTTCTCTTTGTGTGTTTCTATAGCACCCACAATATAGAGAATGCTAGTGTGGAGTTATAAAGATTTTTTGCTTTTACTTTTTACATAGTGTGGCCCGTTATTATTAATAATAAATCTATGGATAATTTTTCCAACCAAAGGTTTGACAACTGCTGCCTACTAAAAATGGTGATATTTTGAATGGCGAGCCAAAGCTAAATAGATTGATTATTAGCAACAAGCGTATATCGTCGTTCGTATACTCAGTGACGGTGTGACAATCGGGAACACAAAGCGCAAACTTCGGAGACAGCTCAGCGGTAACATAATGGAAATTCATGATACACTGGCGCCGGTTACGGGTATACATTAATAAATTCACTCACGGCTATAAGCTTAATGCAGTATTTATGTCATAATACGTATTGTATTTATGGCGCCGTTTTATACCGGATACTTTTCTTTGTTATCGAGGTGAGCCGGGGATTTTAGTCTCAGATAACGTTACGTCATCGACAAATTTATAAGCCCTCTCTGAGGCTGTCCGTCGACATCGTTACATCACTGGAGGTGAACGATCCATGAGTATTTAAATTTCTTGGCTAATTTTCAATGTTTATATTCTTGCTCTATGTATCCAGTATTAGTCAGCGATGGATATATTTGCCGGCATATGATGGTAAAACATCAAGTCATATAAGAGTTTCTTAACCATCACCGTGGGTATAATAACTACAATTATGAATATACTTGCAGTTAGTATTGTGGCACTCTCTATTTCGGTATGAAGTGGTAGTAACTCTATTATTTGTTAGGTAAATTATTTCTTACTAGAGCTCAGTTAATTAATGCTTTCTACATAGTCATAACTACAGAAGGTTTTCTTGTCTTGTAGCATTAAAAACACTCAATCAATAGAAATATGCACATAAATGAGATATAAAATAGTATCCGGTACCTCCTGCACGAAAATCCCGCCTCGTGATTATTAGACCAAATAGAACAACTCCGACATCGTTGAAGTGTTCTGTTTCAATCAGTCATGTCGGGTAGTCGGCAATACATACTGAAAATTTAGTACACATCCGTAGTTCTAACATCTTATGTAATACGAGGACTTAATGGAGGTACACCAAGAAGGTTAATATTATAATGTAATTAAGATTACAAGAAAAGGAAGACAAAATGTCTTTTTGCAAAAAAAAACAGTGTTAGCAGTGTTATTTGATTTTTTTTAATTAAGGCACTAGAAGAGTCAACTTAAATTTCACCGACACCGAATAAAAATTAAACAGGACGTGCGATTTTCCGTAACAGAGTTCATCAACGACTTTCCCATTCCAGTTTAATTCTGCCGGAGTAATATAACACTGCAACCCGCAACTCGACTGCCCGAAACTCGATTTAGCGCTGCGGCATTACTTTCCTTAATCAAAGTCCTCATAAAATATACTTTCACGAAGTTGCCTTCATTTTACGAGCCTGGTCGGCTCAACAGGCGCTCTGCTGCCGGCAGCAGCGAAGTCGAGCGGCGCGCGCCGAAGTCGAGCGGCGCGCGTCGAAGTCGAGCACGCTCGAGCGAAGCAAAGCGCTTCACCGCTGATTTAACATTTTCATTCCCTTTTTATTGCGCTCGCAATTCGGCTACTTCGCTACTAGTTTTCCGGGTGGCCTGCATTTGACTGCATTCAGGCTTTGAGGTTTACGTTTTAAAGGGTTTTTGGAGTGACGGAAACAACGGGTGTACTTGAGTTTTTGTTTTTTCGACTAATTACATGGGACACGTGTTATTTTATGCATTCCCATTGGTTCTTTATGTAATTGTTATTCTTTATACAAATACATCAACTAATTTAAACGTTCTTACAGTTTTCATCAATTAACATCCATTTAACTGATATCATGTCTAACAATTCCATCAATTTAGGCTCACACGCAAGGGGCATTCTAGGTTAACGTAGTGCAGTAGGGCCTGAACGCTTATTCTGATATCTGTGCCCAGAAGTGCGCTATGGGTGGATTGAATGTAATAAAACAAAAGTGCTTCCGTTGAACAATACTTGCCGTTACTATTGTATTTATATAACGAAGATATATCACGATATAATGATACTCAACCATTTCGCCGGTAATATACTTACAGATACTTATAAATACAAATTGTTAGATTAGACAAGTGACAAGGTGTTTAAATAACAAAATACTAATAAATTACGGAAAAAAACACAATAGCGCTACCGAAATAATATATTAAGCGCAGTATTTATTTAATTTATCAAGCGTTATTATTTACATTATTGGCTCTGAAGTGCTCAGTATTCAGTAAGTCAAAAATTACCGTCGTTATAGATTTAGGTAATTAAGACAAGAAAAACAATTTGGAACATCAAAAATAAGTCTTAATTTACCTGCCACCCGATACAGTTGTTGGAACATGGACATCCTTGACATCTAATTAAGCCAGCTAGTGTGACTGACAACTGACAACTTTAACAATGTATCGACAAACCCAATCGCATTGAAGCGATACGATCGTCACAGTTGCGATACATTTCCGAATGCAAACATTCTGTCAGCGGTTGTCAAACTGTTCTACTAATGCATTTCAAAGTGTTTGCGTGCCGGCGAGCTAATTTCCGATGCTATGATAGGATTGCTTATATTCCCATAGTCACTAGAAAAAGTAGTGTAATAATTCTACTTGCGAACAATTGTAACATAGATTTTATTACCTATATTTTGCGTAAATTTGTACATAAATAGTTTCAAAAAGTCAAGGAAACGGTGTATCACCAGTAGATCTAAACTTGTGTATTTTTGGACAATCCTCCGCCTTTTTATTTGAAATATTGGTCAAGATTGTATTTCAAAAGTTGTTGAAGTCACTCGAAAGCATCCAATAAAGCGTAAAACCTACACCTTCACCTAATCATACTAAGTAGGTCACACCCATAAAATACTTATACCGATTTTTAGTTTTCAATACACTGAAATCGACAAGGTATGATCACGCCAATTCGGGACAGATTTAGATAAAACCACATACCAATTGGGAATATTACGTATTCCGTAATGTCGACTAGTAATTAATCCTCAAATACAATGTGGGAAACGTCCCCAATCACAATAGTTTCAATCAGCATCGCGATACATTGGTACACACACTCCCTGACAGCTGCCTCAAAATATTCGCGTCGGGAATAACGCCGGGTGTTCGCGGATATCGGGAATATTCCCAGTATTTAAACGGCCGCGGGCTAATTGTACGATATGGGTGCGGATGTAAAGCCTTCGCACGATATGTGATAAGCCAAAATGGTATCGAACTATGCCAAAACATTTTACATCATAACCAAAACATAACTAAAAACTAAAATCGTATTCGTAACTTATTACTTCGGGGACTTTTTATACTTTTTATTAATATAAGTAGCAGTCCCGCCTAAAAACTAAGTAAAAATGCCGCAAAGTAGTCCTCTCCTAGTAGTCTCTTTTAACACTAGGCCATACCAGCTTCAAACAGCCATTATGAAGTAGAAGTAAGTGAATCGATAGCATCGCTGCAGTCCTAAATCCTTCGAACGTTATCTACCACCTTAAACGCTCTTAATAACAACGCTTTTAGTTTACATTGATTCAAATCTGTAAGTTCCCTTCTGCCAGCCATAGATTTCTCTCAATAGCCTATGTTAACAATAAAAGAGAAGACACACTCCACTCGGCACTCCACTCAATCACGCTA
>DWRA01004005.1:0-11352 GCA_018250295.1 Spathilepia clonius | reverse complement strand
GTCTTATCTGGGGAGGATCACAAATGTCCATGGGCGGCAGTTGCCACTTACCATCAGGTGGACTGCATGCTCGTTTGTTACTCAATTGTATATTAAAAAAATACTAGAAATACGAGTGACGGTGATGTCTCTCGGGTCGAATCATGGTAATTCTTCCGCCTTTCGGACAACCGTAATGATATCCATCCGTTACGCGGTCAACTTTAGTCCCATGACGTGGAAAGAATGAAATTGTAATTCCGTTTACGTCATGAAGACACCGAAGAAAATATAAAAGAAAAAGATCCAAAAAACTATCAGATATTGGAACGCCTGAGTCTCCATTTTCATTAACTCGTTCTACTAAAATCACATTGGGAAGATTCTTTCTCAGCAAAGTTCAAAGTTGAAGTGGGTTGAAGCTGTGTCGGCGGAAATCTTGTATGTACTTATGAACTAGATTTTAACGCAACTTTCGCGTAATATTTTTCTTAATTAACGTGTCTTCCTTCATGTTATAAAGAATTTCGAGTTTTCGTCATCGTCTGCTTGTATGGGTTCCATCTCTTTAAGAACTTTTTTGTAAAGAACTCTGTGTTATATTTTCTCTGAATATTTTTCTTCGCCCTTATATCATGGCGATAATTTATTTCTAATACGCACATCTCTCTGAAACAACAGACATACAAACAAGAGACCTGGGATTTAAACCTTGGACCCCCCATTGAAAGCGGAGTTTCAACCATTAGGCTATCACTGCACTATAAAATATTTTTTACCTCTCTGAAATGATGCTTATCTTAAGGAATTGTTTCGATTTCCTTTTATACTTCAAAGCAATTTATTCAAAAAACGAATTAAAATATCTTGAAGTTCATATTATCGTGCGGTTAAGCTGTTAGTTTAACATTTTATGTGTGTGTTTGAAGCCCAAATCCCAGGCACAAATATTTAATTATCAGAGTTAAGTCCGTATTCGAAATTAATTTATAAATGAATATTTAATGGTGTCAGACTTTGTAAAAACAATGCTATAAAATAAGATTAAAACACCGTAATAATGTACGATCTTTAGGCGTATTGGCTTCATATTATGTATTGTATCATAACAAATTTCAAAAATCTAGCGTGAAATATTCAAAATCGCAAGCTTCGATGAATTTTGATCTTTTAAACCGAACCGAAAGTATTTGAAAAGTAATTTTGGATATCTAAATTTTACAAATCCTACCGCAGCCTTGTCACTAGGAATGGAATCAAAATTCTCTATCAGATATTTCTAACTAAAATCTAGTTCGAAACTGACTTGCAGAAACTGAACTGTTGACTATCAACGATTTTGCATTTTGAATTCCGTCGACGCTCCTTGCTAGTTTATGAAATGAAAGTTTATTCAACCATTTCGTTTCTAAAAGTCCTCTGAAGTTGCAATATTCCATTTAAATTATGTTTTTGGTTTATTTCGAAACTAAGATGTTTTAGTTTTGATAATATTTTATGTCTTTAATCTTTTATATGAAGTATGGTATACTTTTACTATTCTGCCTGTTTGTTGTTACTGGTCGCTACTTGTGTCTTTTGAGTTCATCCATCTGGACCTCGGTTGGCACGGTAAAAAGTGAGTTATATGTTAATACAGCTATCTGTGTTCTAAATTTTACCCAAATCCGATCTGAGATTTTTACGTGCAAGAATAACAAAAATCCACTTACCCGTCCTCACAAATTTTGTAATATTGTTATAGTAAATCGATGGAAATAAACGAATAAATAAGATAAATAAATTAAGATGATAAGATTAGCGAATAAAACCATGCATAATTTTAAAACTACCCAGTGCACAAAGTTATATGTGAGAAAACTTGGTTCATAATGACTTCTCGCAGTAAAGACATCGCCTTAAAATTCTTTGCGCTTGTTTTAAAAGAGCAAAGAATTTTAAGGCGATGTCAATCTTTCAAAGTTATAAGGAATTTTTAAACATGTAAATATAAATTCCTATAAGCATACAGCATCAAAGTATAAGGATACAAAACTTACCTGAATTTGGCACGTATGTATTTATCGACTTGTGACATTGAAAAGTATGATATGTAGCTGAAGAATTTCCAATAAACGTCAGGCATACAAAGCTCTCGAAGTTCCAACGAGGGGATATTCCGACTGAAATTCCCGGATAATATTCCCAGTGAGCGTGTCTCCAATGTAGCGTGTGAAACTGCAAAGGTATCGGGAATATACGCAACTAACTCGGATCACTTCTGATTGCAAAAGTGGAACCAGTAAAGTATAAAATACTTTGAAGTTACTAATTTGACGCTTCAAAGAAGTCACTTTTATTCAAAGGAGGGTCATAGGGAAGGTTCCTATGGTTCCGGATCGTGTCATAGACATATAAAGTGTGTCTAAAATACCCAGATCCAGAACAAAAATGTACATTTACTTAGATTTGCTTGGCCAGAATTAGAACCCATCTTTCTGTCTTATCTTCTTGTGTCTCAAATTGTCACAGTTCTGCCAGGAAGGGTGTGACGTTAATCAATAAAAATTGTATTCAGAGCAATAAGCAAAAGGACGTAAAAATTACGTGGTTTAATCGGAACGGAATAATATGATAAGGTTAATATTCAAATAACCAGCTTCCGTATTTTTGTTCCAGCAGAACTCGAAAAGTAATCGATTTATATTTTTACACTGAGTTGCATTTTCTACATAGGATAGTTTTTATATACTTTTATCTCGAGTTCCAACTACAGCGATCCGATATTAGTCCAATAAAACATCCGACTGACTCGCAGCGAAAGGTGACTGAGTTACGCTGTTTTCATTTGTCACTTAACTTCAGGTTAACAGAAAGGGACTCCGCATACAATTTTTGTATATGATGGACACAAATACGTCAACCGTCTGATCGTAAGAGATATCTACAGCCCATGGATGTCTGTGATTCACCCCAAATAAATTAGAATCCTACCTGAGATTGATCAGAGATGCATTACTATTCCTAAGACTAAGTTGGACTAAGTTAAGTCGGAGTTGGTTAGTATGTCTCCTTTCCCAAAAAAGATTTAAACAAAGTCTTTTAGCTATTATCTCGCAACCAACTGTGCTGGTTTGAATAAAAATTGCAACGGCGCAGGAAATTAAGCGGTTTGGCGACTCCCCAAAATGACCTGTCCATCGATTGCGTCCAGCTCTGCTGCAAAGTGTCCGTTGCAGCTGTGGTCTGTTAAACTGTTTTAGTATTTTACAGTTCCTGCTGCGATTACGTAAACTTTTTGGAATTTCAATTTTTTTAAGTCCCCGTGCCGGGTACGGGTTTTCATACAATTGGGAATGTCTTGAGCATACTATACAGTTCCAATGTTGATTGGAGGAAGAAGTTACGTGTTATGGACCAACTCATGTCAGATGCCTTTAAATCGCTCTTAGTGACTGTTATTCTACAATAGTTATAAGACACACATAACCATTTTTTTTCTGGACAAAGCCAAACGTTGTTTAAATTTTTAAATCAATTTTCTCAAGTCAAATATATGCATGCTACACTTTTTTCAGGTCTTGGTCTAATTGCAACAACTCTACACGAATTGTAGCAACTTTTGAAGAATTACACCAACTTGTACGGGTCATTTACTAAAACCTGGAGTTCTAACCCACTTGCCACTTCTAACACATACGTAGTTTACGTTCTCCTCAAGATTATCCAATGAAAGAAAGCTTAGCACCGACGGAGTGCGTTCAGAGCAGATTACTCCGCATAATATATTGAGCCGTCACTTATCTCAGCGAGCGCTGAGCCATCCATTAAACCCATTAGGCTAATGTTGGACTCATTATGTTGGTGGATTAAATTGTAGTTATGGTATTCCATTTGAAATTTAGTCATGATTGAGTGTCTGGAAGATGACGACTGCATTAGAGACTAGTACTCCTGGTTTTGTTATGTATCAACAATGCTGTTATTGTGTTCTAGGCTCTTTATAGGTTCATTAACCGTGCTCCTATTTTATCAATCTACGTAGTGTAGAATATTGTTTTTTTGGAGGTCTTCTTTTGGCCACTAACACAACTTCTACTTTCTGAAGCCAAGGGTTACTCCATGCGGCTGGAGAACTTTCTATTCTTTTCTTTCTAAGCTTGGTTATCAATCGAAGATCTTTTTCTGTCATTGTTTAGTCTTTGTATTGATGTACAAGTGTAATTTTCCCAAAGCGAGAATATGATGCCACATATTACCCAACTTCTAGTTCTAGGCGACCAATAATGGGTTAATGGTGAAGATGATATCATGAACACAACATGTAAATAATTTAATTTAAGATTACTCCTTTTTCAAAAACCACAGCATTTAAACCAGTACCAAAACTAACTGTGCTAGTTTAGGCGAAAATCGCAAAAGAACAGGAAATTAAGTGGTTTGGCGCGTCCCCAAAATTCCACCGTCCAATATAATCGGTCGGACGGGAAATTTTGCTTCCTGACTGAACGTAACCATCGTTTGTGCTAGCTGGCTCTGATTGATACGAGAAAAGGGCCACGTTTAGGCGACTTACCCTGTTTGATAAATGTGAACAAATGTTCACGGTTGGTGAATTCAGTAGGTACTAAGTCAAATACTGATATGGGTGGGTTGTATAAACATTGATGTTCCCTTCCCGAATACGTTCTCGGAATAAGGATTGTTAAGACCCAAGTCCATTATTAAGATGTTTAACCACTATACATCTTTCCGAATGCCAAGTAAAACTTTTAGGCAGGTAATTTTAGCCGATAAAACAAGAGAACAATTTCTAATGCGGGAAACTATAGAACTTTTATCAGAATCAAAAACGAAATCTTTTATATTATACTGCTCTTCCTATTAAACTGTGAAGGCTTGTTTTATGAAAACGACATATTTTAAAATATATTTCGCTCGAATTAAAAACTGATTTGCTTCTTTCTCTTTTAATATCGGCAATGAGCGAAAATTTTCTGATCGAATTCTGTTACCTTAGACCATATATTTTTTACCCTCACGTGAGATTCTCTCAAACGGATACCTATAGGTTTTACGCTACTTAGGTTTTATTTAATTCGATGTGAGCGTTTCGATTTAGCGACGTCTATGTGGAGTAATGAGCCGGTTCGGAGAATAGTTCTAATGGGAGGAATTGAACGGTTTGGCGAGGCACCAAAATTTCGTTAACGGATGCTTCCGGATGGCACTCGTCACATTAAACGCGGTGAACATGTAGCGAACTGAAAAGAAACCGTAAGAGGGTCAAGAGAAAATAATATCAGGTAAGTAGTATCTTATATTGGCCAGAAGAAAGGTGCTAGAACCTATCCTGATTTGGATCAAGAGGTATGATCGCCATACCTTTTTCTGCGTTATTTATAAATTCTACTGTATTATGATTCGAAAATTGTGCAATTCACCTAATGACTGCAACTGCTGCCCATGGTACTTTGATGTCAACCTCAGATGAGATTCAAGTCCAATTCGAGGTCAGTCACAGGTGCATTGCCACCCCTCAAAATTAAAACGCCTTGGGTAAGTATGTCACTTACTACATTTTTCAAAACAAAACACAATAGCGCTTAATTATTGTGACACAAAAGTGTGACGGTGGTACTTCCATAGTTAAACCTTCAAAGCTATACATCTAGTATAATACAGATGTTACGCAAACCATGAACAAATATTGCCTGTCAGTCGAATCTAGTCGAACGTCGTCGTATTCGCTGTAAATCTACATCAGTTCAGTGAAACGTAAGCACAGTTTACTCACCAGTACAATATTCCATACGACGCATGTACACAGTGGATAATCCCACAAATCTCTATCATGTTGATAGCTTACGCTCAACAAACCGACAGGCGACGTCTTGTATTGAACATGTACTTAGTACGTACTGTATAGTTTTTAATTTACGTAATGACTTACAGTTGAGGGAGCTCGGATTATTATTTTATGGATACTTGAATAAATAGTTGAGGGTTTCAAAATTTTGGACCATTTCTAAGGATATCGTCATCAACCCATTACTGTTCCACTGCTGGGCACAGGTCTCCACTCAGAGTGAAAGGGATTAGGCCATAGTCCACCGCGCTTGCCAAGTGCGAATTGGTAGACTTCACACACTTTTTTGAGAACATCAATGTACTCTGAAGTGTGCAGGGTTCCTCACGATGTTTTCCTTCACCCTTATAGCAAGTAATAATTAATTTGTAATACGCACGTAACTTCGAAAAATCAGAGGTGCGTGCTTGGGGTTTGAACCTCGGACCCCTCGACTGAGAGGCCGTGTTTCAACCACTAGGCTATCACTGCTTATATTGCGTGTAGATAAATATGAGAAATTGTTCAAGTTATGTTCAGTGACGATAGTTATGGAATTCATAAATTAACCAGCAAACTAATTCTAAGATATAGTAGATATGATATGATCAAAAGGTTGAAAATAGTTTTTTCGAGTTTATTTGTCGCTAACTCATAACTGCTGCACTGCTGGGCATGCGTTTCTTCTCAGTAGGAGAGGTTTAAGCCATAGTCCAACACGCCGGCGACGAGCAAACGGGCAGATTTCACTTTTGAGGACTGTTTTCTTTTTTTAAAGCACCGTTCACCGTTATAACAAGTGATAATTTATTTCTAAGACGCACATAACTTTAAAAATCAGCGACGCGTGTCTGGGTTTCGAACCTTAGACCTCTCGATTGAAACCGAGATTCGACTATTATTAAATATATGAATATGTAAAAACGGTGTCAAATTATTCATAAGCATATATCAAACTTTTTTACTACGAAAAATGCTATAACAATTCATGAAAATTTAGTAAAAGCCTTGCTCATTGCATTAATAACACCTCCTCAACTTAGCTCTTGACCAAGACCTTAAAATGTTTTGTTCTTACTTACGTTATAAATAATAATCAATGTCTCCAATGTTTTTCGTACCAAATTTCGAAATTAGTCAACTAGCTAACTACAATTAGACATATTTGATTCATTAGTAACGAGCGTTAGTCATTAAAACTCAACCAGCACTCTAAAGTAAGCCTTGACTTAAGTACTAAAATACATCAAAAAGCAGTTACAAGTGAACGGTATGTTGTGAGCGCTTTGGCAGTGCGAGCTCCATTACGAATGTTATAACAATAAAATGCTTGTACCATTGTTTGTCCAACAAATGGAAGTTGGCAGCCAGATTCCCATATTGCACGCCGTTTCAGCTGCCTGATACGTTTCAAGGATAAAAGCCTATTTTGACAACAATAGTGGACCAATCTCTCGACAAATTGTAAAGGGTAACTACCCGTGTCTTTAAATATACACGCCCTACTTTTTCTTTTGTTTTATTTTGTGTGTGGTTTCTGTTTTGCGGATGAGGTCCGGTATGAGGCTTGTCTCTCACTACCACACACAAACAATACCTAGAACGTGTAACAAACCACAAAACCAAACAAATATAAAAGGGAAAAGAATCAATAATGTTTTATGTGGTAGATGTAGTAAATGTGTATGCAGTCTATCTGGTGGCAGGGTTTGGTAAAGTACGCATACTTTTAGGAGGTTTTCGACTTAATCTTCGTGGGTAGCAACGCATGTGTGGTAGACCGCGAGTAGGACTGTAATCTTTTCTGGGGTTGATAACGAACATCCATAGGCGACAAGAGCCACTCATCACCAGGTGGAATGCATACTCGTTTGCTACTGTCATCATAAAAAATATTTAATAACATATTGCGTCATATAAACAATACGTCCGTGAGAACTGAGGCCGCAGATGACCATGTCCAAACACTAAAGCGTTGCAAATATTGTAATATGTTAGACAATTATTTATTTATGTTATCATTTATCACACAAAAGAGTTTAATTTCCGACATGTCAAGCGTTTTTAATTACTCCAAGGATGAATCTTTCAGTTGGCTTTAAAATAACCGGAGGTAGTTCGTTCGTTCTTCTTTTATTAAACATTCTTTTTCTTTTAAAAAAAATGTGATATAATTATTTTAAAATTTTAAATTTATTCAATGCAGACAATATTGCGGTTTGTGTTCTTAAATATGTTATTCTCGTAGATAAAATGCTTAAAAGAAACATACACATACACCATAATAACACAATTAAATGGATCATTATTAAAACGGTAACATTAAAGAACAATCATAATTCTGTAGACAAATCGAATATTTTGCTGCAGAATTACGCGACAAACACAGTACTTACAAAACATAAAAAAAAATATTTAAAACATATTTTTCCTTGGTTACCTATACATTTGACTTGCCGTCTGCACCAATCTATTTTTAGTTAAAGGGAAAGTTTTCAACATTTTTAATCACGATATCGACGCGGCTTCATAACGATTGTACGGAGGCATGCATAAGGCTTCCAAATTGGTAGCAACGCTCCGCCGTCAGACAGAAAATAATCCTACACCCAGTTCAAAATATTCATAGGCGCAGTAATATAGGTATAATCATGATTATTATTTATATAAGAGATTTTTATTTAAATGATCTAATGTCCGAAAGTCGTATAATATTTGTATTTGATAGTTCATTTATTGAAGAAGATTTTAAAATAATCTATTTCCTGGAACCTAAATTGATCTCTGTGTAGAATGCGTTGTCATATTCGCGGAAGATCAATTGAAATGGGTAATGAGATTTTTACACTCAAAGATTTCGAACAGTAAGTATTTTTTTCTTAATATAGTAGCAGCAAACGAGCATACAGTGCATCTAATGATAAGTGGCCACTGCCGCCCATGGTATTGCGGAAGACTGAAGAAATTGATGTGGATAATGTTTATAAACGAGGATGAGTCTACGGGGAATAGATTGTGTGTTATCAATTTTTCACGGCATTTGAAGTTGGTTCGACTCCGACGACACCACTAATTTCTGCCTAATAGCAACAGTTTTAAGCTCTGCTGTCTTCTGGTTTGAGGGGTGTGGCAAGGGGGACTCACTTAACCGAAGAGTTCCAACTTCTTTTTTCTTCGTTTCTTCAGAGGTAGCAACGCATCTGTGGCCGACTTCAGGTAGGATACTAATCCCATATGGAGTCGATTGTAGATATCCATGTCTTGTTCTCGTCTTTAATATAACATCAGCCACCAAAATACGCGTTTGTTTACTCTGTTAATTATTCGTCCGTCGTCGATTTGTTAATCGATGATCTGAAATGCCAAGTGAACGGGAAAAGCGGTTGATGTAATCGGGAATATTTTCCCGAATATTAACGTAAACAACTTCAACAAAGCAATTTGAACAAACAAGTTTTTAGAAGAAAAACTTCTTCACAACAATAATGAAAGGAAAAAGGTGGATTCGCGAAGTAATGATCAAACCATATTTATACGTGAATTTTTGGAACAAAAAATGTTTGATATGTTCAATAGATCTGGGAATTTAGACGTAAGAATTACAATTGAAATAAAACCTTATAAAATAGATTCTTTAATAGGCTCTTTCCTTTAGGATATATGGCAGATAGCGGATGTTACACATAAGAAGCTACTTTTATTTTAGAAACATTGTTATTGTTCCGTGCAAAAAATAATGAAATCTATTATTTTGTAAAAATTGTTAAAGAAATAAAATTTCTGTTATAGTCATAATAAAGACGCTTTCTACACTCACAGCCCCACACTAGGATTCCCTGTGTCGTGGGTGCCATGGACACAAACAAAGACATATACACAAACACCCAGTCCCAGTACAAAAAATTAAATTCATCATTCAAATATCTGTCTGGCCGGGGAGCGAACCCGGAACCCATTGCATGTCAGACCGGTATGGTAACCGCTCTGCCACGCGGGTCAAATCAAATTATTATTTTTTAAACGCGTGTAAATTCGCGGGCTTCTGCTAGTTTATAGTAAAATACCGTACTGCGAAAACAATATATTCAGCGGAACGAATGTAATCAAAATATTTTCGTTCAAAGATTTATCAAGAACTCTTATCCATGTCTCTTACGTTTTTATTACCAAAGGCCGTGACCTTCAAGGAAACTCCACGAATCCGTCTGACTACACTATGATAAATGACCGAGTTTATTATGTTTGTTTTGAGAATATTTTGTGTACTTACTTAATTCTCTATTGAAGACCACTGAAGCTGACGGTTCGGAATGAATTAAATGGAAAAGATTAATATGAAAATCCTCGCTCGAAACGTTATTGGGAATTCGTTACTTAGATACCGCGAAACATAATAAATGGATTCTAGCAATCAATTTTAAGTACCGGTTGTCTAACTAGCGAGAAGCGAACGAGTTCGATACACATATTTCGAGCGAGAGTTAAATATATGTTATTTAAGAGTAAAAACTATGTAAGAGCCCTTTGATCGTGTGTTGTTACTGTTGCTTATGAATCCTGTAAGCAAGTGTAAAAATAATAGGAACCATGACTTAAATACAGATTTTTATGTGATGGAGTAGTAAACGAGCATACAGTCCATTTGATTGAAAGTCCATAGATAAGGTTAGAATCTTACCTAAAGTCGACTACAAATGAATTGCTACCCCTGAGGACTAAGTTCCTTCAGATAAGTAAGTTTCCCTTACCACACCTTTCAAAGCAGAAGGCAAAAGCGCTTAACACTGCTATTGTTAGGCAGAAATAGGTGTGTCAGTGGTGCCTCCGTAAACCACAAAGGGTTCAACCTTGGTGCTACTAGGCTGGTATTATTTTGCATTCTCGCTTCGATTCTCATTTCTTCTCTTATCGTTTATCGATCGTAGTATGACAACTTAGTAATTCAACGGCAAGCTGAGTGTGTTTTTGGTTTTCAAGCCTATATATTGCCACTGAGAGCATTTATTGCTTTGTAGACATGAGAATGTTTTTTCAGTATTACTACCTATCTGTTCAGTTGTGTATAAAGATGATACATTACGCTCAAAGGGAATCTCTTTGAATAATATGTATAATGTATGTCTTTCGTCTAATTTCGGTAATCAAATAAGGAGTATCCCGTTCGCGTACATGTAAATAAGTGGAGGTTAATATGTTGTTACCTCATCGATGCTAATATTGAAATAGAACTGAAATGTAACAGCTCTGGATTTTCGAAATGAAAACCTGTTTTAGTTCAAACGTTGCCTATAAGAAATAATGATATGATTTTTTAAAATACAGAAGTATGCTGAGCAGCATATATGGCATGTGGTCCATATTATTATAGTTCTGAAAGGTGGTAGAACCCTTCGTAGTTCGATTCCGGGGGCACCACCGCCACACTTATTTCTGCCAAATAACACCAGTGTTAAGCGCTTCTGTGTTCTCGTTTGAAGGGTGTGGTAAGGAAGATAAACTTAACGAGGCATTCCAACTTAGTCCTCAGGGGTAGCAACGCGTCTGTG
>DWRA01004004.1:0-11353 GCA_018250295.1 Spathilepia clonius | reverse complement strand
GAGAACTCCGTGCTCCGACACTCAGTTCGGAATTTGAACATCAAGACGTTGAGAAAACTTCGATAGCGTGATTCAGAATGCAGTGGCGCCATCTCTTGACAAGTTGCGGGAAGTCGCCACATCTCCTTAGCGAAGGAAATGACTTGGTTTGGTGTTTGCAGAAGTGACAAACCATTCGATTTTATCACTTCAGCCTTAAGGTATGATATATAAAATAGTGATGATTATAAAAACGAAAAATCCCGCTGATTAATCATATAAGCTATACGAATATATTAAAATCAGTCAAGCCGGTTGGACTGTAAAGCATAAAGAATGAGACGTACGCTTACATACGCTTGAAATATTAATTACTTACCGGACCGGATTTAACATGTTTTCATTATATTATATATCATCAGGATGCACGGCAGGGCCCCCGCTAAGTCGTGCAAAAGCAAAAAATAAAGGACACAGTCATGAAATATCTTTTCTCGAAGCGATTCAGAGCATTTTCGACCCCCTGTAACTTCTAGAGTAAAGTTAGAATCTTGAGTCATAAATTGGCCGACTTGGTTTAATATTACATCTTGCAACTTTTTTCGGTAGAAGAATTACGTTGCGAGATTTGGGTTTTTGTACATTTTATGTTTTTATATTATATCTCGTCTCCTTTTGTACGTTTTCTGAGGTTTCGTAGGTTTCATGCGACAAAAAGATGAAACCAGAAACCAGAAACCTAATAAGTTCACATGTGTCTGTCCGTCCGTGTATACAGTACATTTTCTTCAGATCTAATGACCCGATGAAGTTAAAATTAGCTATAAAAATAAAATTCTGTGATACAAACCCAGACGCGTAACGTAAATAAAATAAATGTTTAATATCTTCTTCTTCTTCTTCTAGTGCCTCTACAACAAGTGAAAGTTGGCAGTCAGCTCTGCATAAATTATTTTATACTAAATTTGTTTTGTACTGCTCTTTCATTTTAACTAGACTAGAATATTTGCAATTTTTTATGTTTATTTATTTCTGTTTTTTCCTTTTTTTATTTTTGTCTCATAGTAGCAAACGAGTATGCAGTCCACCGGATGGTAATTAAGTCTCCCTTACCACACTCTTCAAACCAGAATACAGCAGCGGTTAATACCGCCGTTGTTAGGCAGAAATAGAGGCAGAAATAGAGGAGAGGTGGTGCAGACTGAATCGAACCACAGAGGGTTCTACTACCCTAAAATAGTAATTGTTTGTAGTTAGTATTCCATTTACTGTCTACTTTACATAACTCGGGCTGATTCTCGATTCGAGGAAACGGATCTTCGTTGTTATTACTTGTTATCGCCCTTTTTGAATCGTTGGTACTACAGAAATAGATTGTGTTGTTTTATTAAGTTACGTTATGAAATTAATTAGAACTTGCTTCAACGACGGAAAACATCGTTAAGAAACTTACCTGGGTGTTCTGTAAAAAGGTTCTCAAAGGTTTGTGAAGTTTAAGAACCAGCATTAGCGTCGTGGACTGTGTGAAAACTTTTCATTCTGAGAGAGACCTGTGTTTGGAACACTAATGAGTTTATGATGATTAATATATAGATTTATGTGATAATTTTTCAGTAATTATATGCGTTAAGCAAATCTATTTCAAACGTATTTAAATTCAGATTCCTTTTAGTTAGAATATGATTTTAGCAAAGGGATTTGTATTTGTAAACCACTAGACGTTAAGAGGTTACTGTAGTTCATTTGATCGTAATTAGGATAAATACCTAATATTACAGTGCGTTACTTTTATAAGTCCCGGTAATACTCAATTCCACGTAATAATAATTGTAGATAAATTTTCAGACTTATTAAAAAATAATTACGTGCTTTGAAATTGTGAAACAGTTCACGCATAATTTCTTAAACGGAGAATTAATACACGACCATGTCGTGTTCATGTCGTTGGTGACGGTCACCGATTGTTGTCAATAGCTGTCTGCGAATATCGTCGGTTGTTTCCGGTTGTCGCTGAATTGCCTCCGTCTGTCGTCAGGGACCGTAGCCGACGTTCGCCGATTGTCGTCAGCGACTTTCCGCGAATGTCGTCTGTTGTCGCTGGTTGTCACCGCCTGTTGTCAGCGGCTGTGGTCGGTCATCAGTCTCATCTGAGTAGAGTGTCACTTTGTTCGACCCTCGAGGTCTCACCGCCATGCCCATTCCTCACTTATAACAGTAATACCAAGCTCTGCAGTGGTTTGAAGAGTGTAGTAAGGAAGACATACTTATGCGAGGCGATCCAACTTAGACCTCAGGAATAGCAATGCACCAGTGGCTGACCTAACGTAGGGATCTTATTATAGGTGGATTACAGATGTTCATTTGCGTCAGTGGCTACTTAACATGAAGTGTATGCTCATTGGCTACTTCCACATTATAAAAATCAGTGCGAAAAATGCATAGTACGAAAGCAGTTTAGATTTTAAGTATGTACGTATTATCTGTAGATACCTATTTAATTTACGAACTTAAGCGTATTCAATTTAGATAGACACCTGATACCAGATTGCTTAACTCATTACTCACAGGCTAACAACGTGGTTTATTACTAGTACGGTTGTGTATAGAAACTTTTAAATCATATCCGATAATTAATTTACTTTTTGAAATAAACGTTCAATTGCTTTACTTCTCTTATTCCCAGTGTTAAAGACCTCACGTTCGACCTTAATCACTTCTAATGGAAGGAATAAGTCGAGGGTCGAACACGTTTCTTCAAGATGAAAATAAGTATTTCCTTGCTTAACTGATGGAACATGATTACTCGTTTCACAGGACTAGACAGGAAGTCGTTCACTTAAAGTACAAACTTTACCAAGCCACGTAAGCTACATTCTCTTTTCCTACATGTTTTCATTCCATTAGCCGGAGAAAACACTAAGGGCATAACCTCAGTCGGACAATGACACCAGACATTCGTAATGCTCGTAACGTCTGGTAATCATGCATGATCATTACATTATGACATTATCATTTCATACCTGTCAGGATGCAAGAAATAAATGTCTTACGTGCTGCTTTTAGCTTCAAATCCGCTGAAGGTCTGGCCTATATCCAAGATTCCAGGCAAAATCTACGTGACAAGTTTTTTTAAAGCGAACCCGACAATTTTAACTACGGTTCGAATTACGTCGTTTCCTCTAAAACTAATTGACGTTTTGAGATGATTAATATCAAGTTTTGTTTAGATAAAATGAAACCACAAGCCAATTAATTTACTGTCTGAAGCGGCAGTAAATGTATGTTTAGTGGCAAAATGTTAGATGGGCTGTAACAGTCGCTGTTTATCAACGGCATTGTGGGAGCAGACGTCTAAACGAAGTAGAATTAATGTAATGTATTTAATAGTGTTCTGCAATTGGAAAATTTGCTATATTTATCTTCTTCACTTGTCCAGAAACTTCTCCGTGAAGTCAAAATCGTGCGTATGGTTATATTTAACTTGTGTATGTAAAACTTTTTATTTACTCGCGCTGTTAATTCGTGTGTATTTTAGGGTCAGACCTTCCAATTGAATTTTACACGAGTTAGCTCTATCCGATAAATGAAACCTTGCCAACATGTTTGGTTTGGATGACAATGCATGATTATCTCAGTGACGTCGTTCTAAATCCAAAATGGTGGTCGCATCCCTATGATATGAGTAGATAACATATTACTAAAAAGCTACTTTTGACAACAATTTTAATATTTAGCTGGTCATTAAAGAGGAAGTATCTACACTACATATATCCTACTAGTTAGCGAAATGACGGGCTATACTTCAGGCTAAGTCAGAATGTCTTATATCTTGATATCTATTACTATCTATGTATATCTAACTTCGTTATTCACTTCCAATACAATTCAATAAGATCTGCTAACATATACAAATAAAAAACCTGTAATTATTATTCAGTTTTAATCTGCAGACAGAGACAGAAGAGAACAGAACAGATGCGCTCCACACTTGCCATGTTTATTTACATTTTAAACATATTGTTTGCATTCCGCGTTAATATTAGTCAGGGCAATTGAATATCGAGTAAGAGACGTGATGCGCTCGCGTTGATATGCGGCAAAAATCGTACATTTTTGCAATATGTTTTTTAATATCAATGATTTAACCACCTATTGTAAGGGTTTATCAACTTATACGACATGATTTGTAAGTCTTTATTTGTTAAAAGTTTTATGTTAATAAGAGCCAGTTTGAGTGCTGGTGAGTAGCAGTCTAACGAGAAACGGTATAAATAAAAACCAAACAAGTGCGAGTCGGACTCGCAGGCGAAGGGTTCCGTAATATTATCAGTACATAATAAAATAAAGTTGAACAGTTTTCCAACTACCAACATACGTTTGTTTTTCATAGTGTTTGTATGAATTACAAAGTCATGTCATTCGGTTTTTGAAAAAGTGCCATATCTAAAAACCTGTCAACTGTATCCTGTTCCAACTGATTTTCTTTGAAAGTTTTCCTTGACATTTACAACATTTGTTTCATCCAGATTTTTCACTTTCTTAGTTTAAAAGTTAGAGGGGGAGGACACACATTTTACCGCTTTGAAAGGGCTTATCTCTCAAACAATCGACTTTGAGAACAAATCGTTTTAGAAAACTCAATGTCATTTTTGAAGACCTTTCTATAGATAATTCATACGTATAGATAATTTTTTTTTGAGTTTTAGTTCCATGTGTGGAGAGCCCCCCCCCTAAATTTAATATTTTTATTCTTTTTGTGGTTTACAAATACACTTACCTACCAAGTTTCAACTCTGCAGTCTTAATAGTTTCCGAGTAAAGTGGCTGTGACATACGAACAGACAGACAGACACATATGACGAAACTATGAGGGTTCTGATTTTGCCACATGGCTACGGAACCCTGATAAAAAAGAAGGATATTGTTTTGGAGAATAAGATATCATAGAATGTATGTCAGAGAAATAAAGAAAAGAGCTGTTATGGGATCTTTTATTGTACGAGAATAGTTCTACAGAAATAATAAGAATATATTAGAGCTGCCATAGAATCTCATATTGTATAAAAATAGTCTTACAGAACTAATTATATTCCACTACAATCCCTGCTGTCATAAATAAATTTTGCAACTGGTTTAATAAAAATACTTTCTAGCTGAATGTAATCTTTGGGGGTAATGTGTCTATAAATTTTGCATAGCTTCCTTGATTAAAGGTTTAGTGAATTTTTAGCCAATTTGAGGGTGTTTGTACATTATTCTTTAGACAATAAGAGGGCATCGTCCGCCTTGCGCTGACGTCGGCGGCGGTTATTTGCGTCCGTTTGACTGGTAACTGTCAAACTGCAGATTAGCAGATGCAGTCTTATTTATTTCATTTACATTGCACACCGCACTGCACTGCATCACTCCAGGTTGTTTCTTGAGTGTATTCACGAGATTCATTGAACTGTTGTTTATAATTTGATAAGGAATTATCTTGATATAAGTATAGTAACTGGCGTAATACATCCGCAACACCGGAAATTGCGAATTCTTGTTCACGTTTCATGTATCTATTTGTTGTTTAGAACAATCTGTGGATCGAATTCGAAGGCAGAACGTGAAGGTGGTAGAACTTTTGGTGATTCGATTCTGGCGGCACCATCGCTGTATTTTCTACTTTAAAGGGTGATGTAAGGGAAATATACTTATCCTAGGCATTCCAACTTAGTCCTTAGGTGTAGTAATTTATCTGTAACCGACCTCGAGAACGATTATCGTAGTTTGATTACAGATATCCATGGGCGGCAGTTGCCACGTACCGTGGACTGCATGCTCGTTTGCTACATCTAAAATATATAAAAAAAATCTCATTATGAATGCAATAAGTCACAAGCGTTTTAGAATATAAAACTAGACATAAGAGCTGCATACACTAAAATGACTTTTAAATGTTCCGTGAGCATGTAGAATGAAATTTGTGATAAAAGTACCTACAGTTCCACTTAAACAACGTTGTTGAAATAAAGTTATGTAGAGAAATATTCCCATAGAATCTTGTTACACTTTTATCGAATTATTTGCTCGGCTGTGCATTGTATTACGTCCCGTACATGCGTATATTCCACTAATATAAAAATCAAAACACTAAGTTTATAAAAATGTTTATGACAGTCATATTAAAGTTTGAACAGATTTCAAATACGAGACTTGTAGGTATATATTTATAAAATTTGGCTACTTTTTATCAAGACAAATGTCGTTAGTAAGTAAATGCTTTTCTTTAAATTAGATTATAATTTTTTGATTTGATTCAACGGTATACAGCAACTTTTCTTAATAACTTTTTTATTATAGTGAGCAATATGGACAGTCGAATTCTACTTATATGCCTAAATAGAATGTATTCATTTTCCCATAATAATGGAGGCTCTTGGATTATGGTTTTAAGTAATTTTACCTCTAAAATACTTGTTCAACATCATAGAATCAACGATAAAGTTACTAATAAACCTGGTTAAAAACTCATATTATTATGAAGTCAGTTAAGTAATAAAGTGTTTAACGTAACTATTTTCTAATTAAATTAGTTTGCATGTAGGTAGGTATTCAATTCCCTTGGTAATAACAGCTGATGGTCACGGAATAATATAATGCCAAATTAAAATTAAAATAGGTACATACAATTTTTAATGTTTGGTCACTTTTCGCTATTTTACTTTATCTTGGGCTTGAATAATTATTGAGTAATTACATAGGGAATTATATAAACATTGCAAATATAAAATGTAGTATATCGTTGCACAGATAAATTCTATCAGTGGAGATTTAAAGTGGTTTTAACAGCATCCAGCAGGTATAAATATTTATCAGCCTACCTAGTACCTACCGTTCGTTCATTCATTTTCTATGTCTGGTATTATCCGGCCATTGAGGAAAGGCGCCTGCAGTACACTTCCGCCCTCTGCGCGCCGCAACTCGCCCCGGCCCGCTTATGCCGCCCGCCAAAGTTAACCCGACCAACGCGAACGGCGCGCGCTCGCCAGTCATCGAGCGGCCGTCTTCAGAGACGCTATGAATCTCCGCGAAGCGTTTGTGACAATATACAAGTGACATGCGCGCTCTTTTCTTGAATTGTGACTAAAAACAAACGACCCTATTGGATTTCAGTGTTCGAACAGAGTGTCAGTGGAGTGTAAACATTGGTTTTTGAATAAGTTACGAAAGGGCGGTCGTTTTACGTTTTGTAGTGTGTTTATGTTGGGAGCGTTCCGTCCGGCGTGCTGGAGGGACGTCGCCCTCGAGGACTCCTAATAGAGGTGAGGCTGAGACCCGATCGTTTTAACTTTGTTTGTGTTAAGCATATGTCTTGTGTTCCGGCGGTGCGGTGGTGAGCGGTGATTTACGACGGTCGAGAGCCGGTTTCCTCCCCGGAGACGAGCATGTTATAATAAATCCGGTTACAAAAGACTACCATAACATAATAACAATCATTAGTGATCCTCTATTGACAGCACTCAGTATAATAATGATGATTCTTATTCTTCTGAAATTACAACATAACTGCAAAGTGCAGCTAGGTGGACGATGTGCCTAAAAATTTTGGTATTTTTATGAAGTGCCAGTTCCTTTTTAAAAGTATGTACATTTTGTGGGTAGGTTGTTGTTTTATCGTGTATCATAGACAAGACCTTTATTTCTAAGTAAGTGTTACTTTAAAATGAATTTGCGAGAGCTTGGTAGTTAAATTCTATCATCTGATTAATTATTTGTTTATCCTGCTTAAGTCATACAGGTAGATATTTGAAATAAATAATGAAACGGCAAGATAAAACAGCTCGATAAGTGCGTATTGTAGGTGCCCAAAAAGCTGAGCTTACAATGAGATTTAATTAAATTGTAAGAAAACGTGCCAATTAGTTCACTTTTTACGTATAACTGAGTCCCACTCGCTAGTTTTTGCAACCATCTTTTTATAAAACGAATTTTAATGTAACATTTCAATGTTAATGGCAACGTTTTGAACAAATTATACATATAAATTATATGTTCGATTCATAACTGCTGAGCACTGGTCTCCTTTCAGAGTGAGGGTTTTAGGCCATAGTTTACTGCGCTGGGCAAGTGCGGATTGATAGACCTCACACAAGTTAGGCAACTTTTTTTCAGCACTTTAGGCATGCAGGTTTCTTCGCGTTGTTTTAACTACATTCCGAGTTTTTAACTACTAGTCTATCAATGGTTCTATTGTAACGACATTTTACCTCTTCACGACGAAATTTCATTTGGACCTGGTAACGGTTATATTTACGCTAATGATTTTGAATATATACACAAATAAAATAATAAGTGGAAGCATGACCGTGTAAGTGCGGAGAGTAGTAGTCAAATAAAATACAAATGATATTCTTGAATAGCTGATTTCCGCTATACTATTAAAATCGGCGGATATACTTCCGTTTAGCCCATACCTCCGATCGATCTGAATTTTGGTACATATATGGACTTTGACTCGCAGATACAGAATATCGTACTCAAAATACCCGCAAATTATATTTTCAAGGTCAAATAGGTGAAAAACTATTTCTTTTTGCTGTTCCAGTTAGTACCGTCCGTGGCTGGTGTGATTATAAACATTACATTACATTACAGAATTTAATTTAAGACGATTATAGCTGATTGTGCATCGATACGACTTGCTTTGACAATGGTATCTTACATGATTTCGTTAATTTAGGAATGTGTGAAGTGTTTTGAGTAAATGTTCTTCTATTATATTAATATTGTTATATTATTTAACGTTAACGTGTGACGCAAATATTTTTATATTACAAATTATAATGTACAGCCAATTTAATTTTGTTACGATATGTTATATATGAAGAAATAAGTTACGATTAAGGTCTTAAAATCACCACCCAGGTTACAGTAGCTAGGCAATTTTGCGTCTAAACCACTGAAATACGCTTCTAACATAATAGCATTAATCTTTTAAAATATTGCCAAGCATTTCTCAAGCTCCTATTACTGGCTGGAATTCTGTTATAGATACTTATACCGCCGCAATCATTCTTGGTAGGAAAGTTCTAGTTTTAGAAGAGTACTAGCGAGAAACCTACCCACCTAGTTATTACTGGCTTTCCTCCTGTTATTAATTTGTGGCGTTGAGCCCGTCGTTATCGCGTCGTAAAGATGTAGTAATTACTTTTGAGTGTGGCTTAGCTTCGCCAGTCAAAGATAAACCAGATGGTTATTTGAAAAAAAAACACTATAAATAATAATGTTTAAAGTACTAAGTTATGTTCCTCGTGAAATAATAGAACACAGTATATATGACAGAATTTTCGTATGGAAATGCATTCTTTGTACAATTTTTAATAATTGTTATGTTATTGAAATAGCAAACTAGCAAGCAGTCCATTGTATATATTAGTGCCTCGGGAGACACCCATAATCAACCTTAAATAAAATTGGAGTCTTACTTGATGTCTGTTGTACAAGGATTACTTACTATTTTTCTCTGAGGATTGAGTTGAAAGGTCTCGTATAAGTGTCGCACTTACCACATCAAAACACAGCAGTGCTTAACACTGCTGTTATAAGGCAATTAGGCGAGGCGGTGGTATCTCCGATGTCAAACGATGAAGTTTATCCGTATTCTAAGTAATTCGTAGGTACAATATAAATTTGGATACTTTAGTAACAACAATACAAATTTAGATTTCAAATATTAGTGTATGCTATAGTTGCGCGCTTACAATCCAATAATTGAAACTGCTACAAATTTGTTCGTTGACCTACATTCCATGGCAGTAAAATGAATCCGGGATAACGTATGTTACGTGATGACAAAATCCAATACGCCTGTTCACATCACGTTTCCACTACAAAAAGTTAAGCTGCATGTTCACACCGTGAAATGGTCGGCTAATATTTTTATTAGTTGAAATAAAAACGGTGCTTATGTGTAAGTCATAATGTTTTATTGCATAAGCCATTTCATTTGGCTTAATGTTATAATTTATAGCACTTACGACTTATTTACATTTTGGTTTACTGGTTTTACTAATTCTTTTAAACACGAAGTCAGATTAGTCGTGTGCGATGATTTTTCGATGTTATGTGCGTATTAGAAATTAAATGACACTTGCTAAACGATGAAAGAAAACTTCATTGGGATTTCATCTTCATTTGTGAAAACCGCAATGCTTGGACAATTGCTTGAGTGTACTTCACCCTTTCGCACTTGCCCAGTGCGTTAGACTATGACCTAAAGTAGACGGATAGTATGCAGAACGTGTGCATAAAATATAGTTGTTTACATAACGAAGCAACGCCGTGTCCTACCACTTCAAGTGACCTTAATGATGTAATGAGTATTATCGGAATAATTCGCATATTAAAGGTAGGTAGAACTTTTTGTTTTCCAGCTGAGGCTATGTATGAAAGAAATCTTTCAGCTGTAACATAAATCTTTCTTCTGGTTTAGGATTAGGTTAGGTGTGCTTTAATGGTTGTACAATCCTTTCACCTTCACCACCGTTACCTACATCTATGTCTGTCATATAACAGCAGTGTCATGAACTGCTGTGTTCGGTGTGAAGGGTGTGGTAAAGGAGACATATTCATCGAAGGAGTTTAGTTCTCAGAGGCAGCAACGCATTTGTGTCTGACCTCAGTATTTTAATCTTATCTGGGGTTGATTACAGATGTCCATGGACGGCAGTTGCCACTAACCACCAGATGGACTGCATGCTCATGCTATGCGTATTATAAAATGGACCGTTTCAAGAAAGTCTTTAGGAGCAGCAGCGCACCTGTCATTGATTGATCTCAGATGAGACACCTCCTTTATTTGAGGTCAATTACAGAAGTCCATAGGCGGTAGTCACCAATTATCTGGTTTTAAGCTCGTTTGTTGCTTGATTAAAAAAATACTTCGCAATTAAATTTCAATAGTTGCTTTTGTCGTATAAGTGGTATAAATCATCTAAATAGGCCTCATTACCGAACACAGGCCCGAAGCGAGAATGAAAATGCGTAACCTACTTTGCGGGTCAGCTCGACTGTACCAAATAGCGAATTATTCGCCGCATTTATCCCAACTAAATGATCTTATGTTTGGTCCGTTTGGCGGTTGGATTTAACTGCCATATCCTTTTCACTTGAATACAAAATGTATTACCTACTTCGTTTAATCTAAATTTAAATAAAAATATATATACACGACGAATCGATAACGTGTTCCTTTTGAGAAGTCTTATACTACTTTTTAAAGACATTATTACTAGACTTTATCATTATTATCGACTTATAAATTACTAGCTACCCGGCAAACGTTGTTTTGCCTTAAAAAAATGATTATATTACTAAAATGGCTATTAAAAAATAAGGG
>DWRA01004003.1:0-11357 GCA_018250295.1 Spathilepia clonius | reverse complement strand
CGTCGTCACCCTTGTAGGTTCAAAAAATACATGACGTAAGTTAAAAGATTGAAATAAAGTCAATAGTTTCGTTGTTATATAAGTCAATAGTAAAAAACTATCATTTCTTTAAGTATTTTTTTTTACTTTTTTGTGACATTGAAGTCGGTTTTATTTTTTTGTTAAAAATAATATTTACCCTCAGTCGATTAGCAAGAAAATACCTCAAATTGAAGCCCGCCCTCTGCTCCATAAGTATCATTACAGTACGACGCATTTTAAATAAAAAATAGGATGTTCCTTAATTGGCAATTCCATTCCCAGGTGACTCTGTATACGCACGGCAACTCGGTGCAGTACAAGGTAGGCGGCGAGCACTACCTGGGGCAGGGCGGCGTGGAGTTCGTGCCGGTGTCGGGCTACGAGGGCGGGCTGCTGGTGGAGAGCTATCCCGCGCAGCCGTGGCCCGCGCACGGCCTCATGCCCGTCGACGACGGTTTCGACCCGAGTAAGACGCCCAGACCCAACATTTCACTCGCTTCTATTACGACAAATATCTGATTGAATATTACACGAAGTAACTACTACAAGTAGGTACTTGGCATTTTAAAAGTTACTCATTTCAGTTTGCGCGATCATTTCAATTAAACCAAATAATAGTACTACACGAAAACTCTTAACCTTAGTAAATATAGTTATTGCCTCAGAAATAAATGGACAAATATGTTACACATTGCAATGTGCCTCTCTGAGGTATGGCCGGCATGGGCGAGGTGAAGGAGTGCGTGAACTGCGCGGCGGCCACGACGCCGCTGTGGCGCCGCGACGGCACCGGCCACTACCTGTGCAACGCGTGCGGCCTCTACACGCGCATCAACGGCGTCAACCGCCCGCCGCTCAAGGGGCAGAAGGCGAAACCGCAACAGGCATTGGTAATTACCAAATATTCTTTACTTTCACCACAGTTTAGTTAACTAACACAAGTAGCAAACGGATATGCAGTCTACCTATGTGGAGCGATATCAGATCTCATGGATATTTTAAAACCAACTCTCGAGAAAACAACATGAATCTTGAAAACTGGAGCCCGATAATGTATGCATTAGCATTCCTGAGAACTTCATTGAGGACTCAATATAAGTATTTAAGTAGTACCCGCTCAAAATATGGACCGGGATTTCGCTAGTTTAAGACAGAAATATGTGTTACAGTCGCACTACTACAGTCTAGCGATAATGTTTTATAGGGATTAAAAATAAAATTTAGATATTCTTTTTGGATTGGACTAGAATCCGAGCATCAGTAGCTAGTCATCGCATTCTGAAGATGGCTACATGTAGGCAACTATAAATCGTAGTCGGCAGTGCAATTACACAATTGAAGTCCAACTTAAAGTCGATCATAGATGCCTTGCTGTTTCGAAGTAAATATCTACTGATTAGAGTTGCCTCGCGTTGTCGTATTGCGATTGTCCCGATGGTTGTACAGTTAATTGTGTTTGTCGGTACAGCCGACGAACGGCAACCGGCGCGTGGGCGTGACGTGCGCCAACTGCCGCACGTCCAACACGACGCTGTGGCGCCGCAACAACAACGGCGAGCCCGTGTGCAACGCGTGCGGCCTCTACTACAAGCTGCACAACGTAAAACCTTTTTATTATGCGTAATACCCAATTAACTATCGATCGATCTCTTGCTACTACTTGTTTATATCGTCACTCATATTACACTGAGGCTGTCGTTCACACGACTCTAACCGAATTAACGTATTATCTGTAGTTACCGTTCACAACTGTTGGCACAGAGAGAAATGGCGTTAGAGCTTCTAGCGAAACCGTGCGCGGAGGGATGTACGACTTCCAAAGTTGTGCGGGCGTTACGTGTACATTATCAACTACAACGTACAATTAATTTATGCATCCACGCTTTCATGAATGAGCGAAGAAGATATTAAATATGATTAGATGATAGTATTAAACGGTTGATGCGAATAGTAATAGATAGTGTTGTATTAAAGTGCGGTAAGTATCGCAGCGATAGTGCATCGATAACGCCGCTCTGCCGATTAGACGTCGCAGAGCAGGCAGGTATCTAATCGGCACTCTGCAGTCGCAACACGCACTTATCAGGGAACTCCTCGGCAAATATTGGACCTGTATAAAAAATCAAAACACAGGGTCTCATCTAATCTCGCGAGATAAACGCGGTCGGGGCTACCGACTGATAGAGAATTATCATTGCGACCACGAATATTCATAATGAGATAAATAATCTTTTATCAATTATCTCTTCGCGTAGATACGCTTGTTTAAAGGATGATAGGACCGGGTGACGGTAGATTACGAGGAGTTCCCCGTGTGCGGGGGAGGGGGCGTGACCGCTGACGGGCGACGCGTTCGTGTGCAGGTGAACAGGCCGCTGAGCATGAAGAAGGACGGCATCCAGACGCGCAAGCGCAAGCCGAAGAGCATGGGCGGCGGGCACGGCGCGCACGGCGGGCACGGCGGCGTGGCGCGGCCGGGCGGCGCCGGGCTGGCGGGTAGGTAGCGCGCGCGCGGGTAGCTCGCGCCTGCTAGACAGACTCTAACCGATGTGGTGTCCGCAGTGGAGGCACACTCGCACAAGGGTCTGCCTCCGCTGTACGCGGCCGTGGAGGGCGCGCCGCCGCTGCTGCTGCTGCCCGCGAGACACCAGCCCGACATGTGAGTAACCAAGCCTCCCAAGAGCTCTGCCTGTTCTCTCGCTCAACTTAAACTTTTACTAATTTCCTTTCTCATTTAATATTTACGATTAAAATATTTTTTTCTACATTTCACTTTTATTACTTAGACTTGAGTACTTCGCGTAGTTCAAACAAAATTAAAAGACAAATTTCCTCCTCCGGGTTTAGCGTATTTTTATTTTCTTCCTTTTTTATTTTTTGACGTAATTACATAATAACGCTTAGATCCATTACTATTAACATTACGGACATAGTAACAACATTATATCTATCGATCTCATATTGTATTTGATTAAAATGAAGGTACTCATAAACAATAACGAAGGCAGACTCTCTTTGGCTTCAGTACTTCACATGCATGATTGCACTAGTAAATGTTGGCAAGCGCAAGCGCACGTGGCACCCTCTCTGGCCGGCTTGGCTCTACGAGCATCGCACGCTAACGTACTAATCGGCCCGTAGCCGCGTGCAGCCCAACAGCAGTAAGATACGACGTTGTTGACAGTGCGGCAGCGCGGCGCGGTGTGGCGGCGGCGCTATTTGCTCGGGGCTCACTTTATCTCAAGGCTCTCGCTAACACTATTCTACACTATATTTTACTTTCTGGTAATTTATGTGTTCATCTATCTGTGATGGTTATATTAGACTTGCATCTAACATTAAAACTGTTTTATTACTTTTCTATATTCATCTTGTTTTACTGAAAAAGAAGTTCAAAAAGCTTTAATCCTAAATTCAAACCTATGTAACTAATACATGCTACGTTTTATGATCTTAGCCTTTATAGTAAAGTACTTAGTGATCAGTATGGACTTGGCCGTAACATAATACATAATAATGTACCTACTAACAGTACATGAAAAAATAATTCTAAAAGAAACTGAGTAATATACTTCGTGCGTGCATTTGTTTTACCATGTACGTGTCTTAAGTACAAAGTCTACATAACCTAAAGTTAATTAAATATACTCAGGTTGATTACATGAAACAAATACTGGGTTGTATTGGAATGCCACTTCGGCCGGAAATTCAATGTAAAAAGAAGACGTTACGTGTCGTTGTTTATACTATTTCGAAACAATAACGTATGTATGTATTTTGTTTTTATTTTTTTTAGCTAATGGTAACTAGTCATATATTATTATGTATGAGTCACGACGTAAGCTACATTTTAATCGAACCTACGATATCATCAAAGTAAAATTGTAATCCCAAATTTGACACGGATCTAATAAATCATCATAGATGCTTCACAGACCTGCTGCCTCAGGTTTATTTCACTGAAATTCCTTCACTAATAAATTAAGTTCCTACTCATTATAGCAAGCTGATAGTGGAGTTGCGTACTTGAGTCAAAGGCTGTGTATATTAGGAGGCTATCAGAGAGCTGTAAGTTCTGGTGTATTGCAGGTTACCAGCGGTAGAGCGGCCGGCGGCGTCCTCGGCGCCCGTGCACTACCGCCCGCCCTAACTGCAAGTCACAAGTTTACAAGTTTGCCGACAACTAAGTATATCCAATACATTGACTACCAACTATTTACGTATATAGATTTTTATTTGTTTTACATTCGAGTTACAATAGAAGATACCAGTGTTATATTAACATTTGTTTGCAGAAAATAGTACTTTTTTAGTAGAGATAGTAGGGGAAGTTGTTGGTTGTCATAAGGACTCGGTATTGTATGATTATGATTCTTAGCACTTCAGGTGTGAGAGCATATTAATATTAAATGTACAACTTGATTCCTGCGGCGGTGCACGCGCGCTCCTGAAAGGAATAATTTACTTTTGCGCAGAGCCAGACCCGCCTAAGACACACCCGCGATAATTTCAGGTTAACAAAAGCAAAAACCATATGAGAAAGTCCATTGATTTTCAGGTTGTTCAGCCCAACACTGGGGCTTATTTTACTCGATTGGCCTCTCTACATGTTATGGATAGGAACAGACATATGATCACACGACTATTTATTTTATTTTATTTTTACAAGTGATTTTTATTTTCAATTTTGTAGAAATCTTAGAAAAGCTCTTCTTAGATATTCTACAGTAATGGATACTATGCATAAATATTCCGTTAAGGACTGGCCACCTGCAATGTTACACTATATTATTGGCTAAATAGTGAGATTAATAAATTAATATATAGTAGGCTATTATGTAATTACCTACAATAGAGAAATATATTATCACAATATTTTTGCTAAGGAAACTCTGGAATCTGTTACATCGTATCCTGTAATATCCTGGTGTCGTTCAGGTGTAGTAGATAAGTTTAGAACACTGGGAGATTGTACAATAATATATTTATATATACATTACAGATATTTTGATGTACAAAATATTTTAACGAATTTATTAATATATTTGAATATTTGACTCTAACATTATAAGTATATGATAGAAATGGAATGGGAGGTATATGGTGGTGTGCATTTGACTCGTTGTTGCGTGTGTGAGTGTGTGCGTAAGTGTGCATGTGTGTGCCACATTCATGAGGCTTGTACAGGTATTTAGTCTATTTATATTTTGATAAGTCGCGAACAATGTTTGTAATATAGCTCTGTTTAAGTTCATATTGTAAGTTTTTAATGGGATGCCAAAATAAAACAATTACCATGACGTTCTCTTGTTTGATTCTAAATCCTGCGTGACTGACTTATAAATATTAGCCGAGTTAAATACTTTTTTATGATTTTTTGCGTTAACTTTTATGATTTGTAATGTTTCTTACGTAGGCATGTGTTTACTATTTCAATTACAACAGTTTTACACAACCACTATACATTTTACCGAAATGTATTTTATATAAGAATGTACATGCAATATTGTTGTTTGTAATATAAAAATCTAATTCACGACGGTTTACTACAGTTACAAATTTGTTATAGATATTTTTAAACAGGCCTTTGTAAGACAGTGTGGACAGAGTTATAAAGTATTGTGAAGGTGGGGCTATATGACGCCAAGTTCTTCACAGTTACCCACCTAAAAATGTAGCAACATGCTTATTTGCTCTCAAAATCTATACTTTTAATTTATAGTGTTAATGTTTATCGTAAAGATCTGAAAGGTACATAAAGAAACGATGTGGCTAACAATGGCCTGTATTTTGAAATTAAATTTTGCTTCTGTCTTCAAAAGTTAAACACGTTTGTCTATTAGAATTTGATTAACAGCATTTGATTTATCTAGCTGCTTTTTTGTTTGAACGGTGATTTGATCGGACGTGTTCTTAGTTAGGACTAACTGCACGCCGCAGTTTTACTCGTGTTTAAAAATCTATATTGATATAGCTAGGTACATACAGCTGTAGTTTTGTATCTTCAACAATTTTAACAAAATGGGGCGTGCGGTATTTTTAATGGGCTTTATTTATTTTCGCGGTACTCTAATACAATACGTTTCTTATAATAAGTAGCTCCTTAGTAGTTATTGCTCATAACATCTGATATTATACATATACTGTATATAAATTCAGTTCATTCATATGCATTCAGTAAAAGCTGTTATTTTGATATTACAGCTATTTGAATTTCATCAGCTCTTTTTTAGCTCGCATCGGATTTTTTTTTTTTGTAATTGAAGGTTCCATGTACCGTGGGTAGAGAACTATTTCCTATGGTGCAATAAGAGTGAGTGGATGATGACCTCGGCAATCACAATACATCTTCAAGATCTTTAGTTTAGAACAAACTACAAAATGTATTGTCTTAAATTTTAGGCATAGTGTCGCCATCTACAATTTATCTTGTGAACTACCATTTCCACATTGGTACAACAGGGGGCGTTACTAAGCACAAATCTTGGTACTGTACTCCCCCCAACTCTACGCATATGTAATTTATAAAACTAAAATATGTTTATTTAGAAACCAAATCGAACATTAGTTTTCGTCATATTATTAAGTGTTGTTTTTTTTTAAAACGTAGTCATTTTAGAATAATTATAATGCAAGTAAGTATTTTATAAAAGTAAATTACGCCGCACTGCCCCAGTCACGAACTTTACCTGTTCATGTAAATAATTCCTTGACGACACCCATAGATGGCGTTGCTCGCCACGTCTTTTGCGATAGCGCGGTATGAATAGGTTATATAGTTTTTACATTGTCTTCCATTGAATTGTATACTCATGCCAGAGATCTTATGAGATTCATGTATTGTTGCTATGTGTATAGATATACAAATATACAGCGTGTAGACGCTGCATATCGTATGTCGTGGATGCCATGTCTACAGGTAACTACACACAAAAACAATACACAAACACCCAGACTCGTAAGAGAGGTAAATCTTTGAGAAATGCTAAGATGCATATCATCGCATAACATTCTCAGAGGCTTATCACTAAGTATTTAGCTGTTACGTGGTTTCGCTCGCGTGGTGGATTATGACCTTAACATTTTTAGAAAAGATCCTAGTAGTTGAATAGAATTGAATTATTTTTAGAAATCCGTAATTAAATAGCAAATAACGGAACTTTGATAAATTCGTCTAGTTTGTTTATCCGTACTTTATGTCTGTAAACTTAAAGCAGCATTCCATTATATGTATACTAATATTATAAAGCGGAAGAGATTATTTGTTTGTTTGAACACGCTAATCTCTGGAACTACTAGTTCAATTTGTATGAATATTTTTTAATATATTGGATCATTTATTTCGAAAGGCTTTTAGCTAAATTATATTAAAATGAATTGTGTATAACAAGACATACAATGGCCCAATATAAAACCCCGATTGACCTTTTTGAACTATCGAGTCTGATACATGCTGAGGGTCTTTTTAAGGTGGTTTCTTATGCCAGAAACAGATTATTTTTATGTTAACTTGGCTTTAATAGTTATCAACTATTAATCCTTATCGAAATAAACTTTAAAAAAATCAAACATCTAATGTAGATAAAAGTTGCTTTTTACAGTATGTCTTTTAAAGTAATAGTTTAGTAGATATTACGAGTATAACATTTTGCGGAATCAATAAAAGGTTGTTGCGTGAAAAAAATGTTTTTTTTTAGATACTAATCATAATTAAACTTTTGTAATATTAATAACAATTGGTGGTATAGAAACACACAAAAACGAATACATAAACATCCAGACCCAGAGATGCCGGGGATCGAACCCAGAACACTGCGTGTCAAATTGAAATCTTTCAGTAAAACTTCAGATATATTTCTCTTTAATTGTATGTAAATGCGTTAAATTGATTTATCCTTAAAAATCAAAAGATTGTAAGTCATTTTTGCACCTAAGTATATCTTTTTTAGCGCGAGTGAAACCGTGGGGCGCTGCTAGTTTAATATAATAGATGTAAGCACCTACTTACTGTGCTACTAAAGTATTCAACATTTATATGCGTATAGGAAATGTTTACGTCACACACAGAACAGTTATGATACAATTATAATAATATGATAAAATCTACATAATAAGCCTGTTATTGGATTTATCTCCGCCTGGAATACCATAATAACTATTAATATATTTGAAAAGGTAAGTAAAAAATAAAGACTGAATAATTAATGATGACATTCATCGGATACGTATTTTGGTGAATGCTCCGGGATGGCGGCTTTATTTGAAATTGCCATTATGACCTATAATTTTACTAGATGACTCTTTCCTTTATTTGGAACAGGAAGTTAAAAATTTCAGATGCTTACCAGTCCTCTTTCAAAATATATTACCTATATACACATATATTATAATAGTATATAAATACACACACACAATATTTAACATAAAAATATATTTACCAATTTTAACGTACACACATTAGTACCTACATTTTGATTTTTCCACAAGCCCTTTCTACTTTGCATTATTTCATACAAGTGTGATGGAGCAGACACGTTCACACAAAATATTTCAAATCAGTCTCCAGGCGCGGCAACGCGCCTGTTCCCACAGGGCTTTTGTTCTCTTTGAAGTTCATCGGTAGCAGTCAAGACGCGAGCGTCTTACGGCGTCTTGTGTCAATTGTTACTGAATTAGTAGGGTGAGTGACATAGGGTACACGCAGGAGTTGGATGGGTGACCGCTCGTGAATAAATATAATTTTCCGTCCATGCATCAGATGGCACATTAGTTCAGTCCCCGTTATTAATACAGCATAGCAGTCGTTAAATAATTGTGATTTAAAAACGGCATACCTACCCAGGTTATATATTATATATTGCCATTCTGCTGTACTGGCCATTTGAAATAGATATATTTTTTTTGGCTGATAATTCAAAATAATTTCAATTTAATTTTATTTAAAAAAAAAGGGATTATTTTTTCTAAAATCGTCATTTGTTTAATAGTTAGTGTTTTGTTTTCATCGCATTCGAACATTTTTCGTCATCATGGATACGTTAAAAATTCGAGTAATTATGGAGTGTGAGTACCGTCGTGGCAACAGAGCGGCACAAGCAGCTGCAACATCAACGATGCTTACGGAGCGAACATTACAAACGAACGCACGACCCGTTATTAGTTGGCCGCTTCTGTTCTGGAAAATTTTACCTGAAAAATGAACCCCGTCGTCGTCCGAAAACTTTGGTCGGCAATGACCAATTAAAGGCGATTGTGGAAGCTGATGATACTCAATCTACGGCTGAATTAGCAACAGCTTTCAACGTTCGCATCAAAACAATATTGGTCCATTTGCGTCAAATTGGCATGGTAAAAAAGCTTGACAAATGGGTACCCCACGAACTCAAAAAATGCCTTTGAAGAATTTGTTGTTTCCCGTCCAGCTGATTTCTTCAAGAAGGGCATCAATAAGCTACCAATGCGTTGGCAAAGATGCATTGGTTGTATGGGTGATAACTTTGATTCATAGAAATAAAAAATATAGAAAAAAATTCGCTTCATTTACTTCATGAAAAAGGGCAATTTCAAAGACCTATTATATTTCTTCTCCTAATCCATACAGGATGTATGTTACAGAACGGACACTGTAAGATTGCATACTAACGTTTTATTAAATACGAGGCTTTCGAGATATCATCTTGATGTGTAAGGAGGCAGGCAAAATCTTATTCATTCTTCTGTTCTTTCTCCGCGGCCGTGTTACGCTAAATATAAATACGTCGATGCACATTGCATAACAAAATGCTATTTTGTTTGACGGGGTACCTGTCTATGTATGTATATACTTATGTTCGCTCTATATGTTTACATGTAAATTAACCCTAATATAACAAGTAGCTACATATATTAAATCTTTTGAGAATCCGGAAAAGTAGTGTAATTTATTATAACTACGCTTTCTACTAAACCGTTACACAAATTCATTTCGTTGGTCCCGTGCATTCCGTTCATCAGTTTCAACCATAGTGACGTTTGCAATAATATTAGTTAAATAATATTAATTTTACGTACACAGTATTTTCAATAGGTGCCTAATATGCATGTTTTCATGTCTTAGAATATTAGAATAAGTTTGTCAGTAATTTGATTTTCCACCATAAATATATACTGTACAGTAACGTAATCTTGAACAAAACCTTATAGATATATTTCGCTCTTTCATTATTAAATATTAAAGAATCACAGGAACAAAATTAAAGTATGTTAAGCATGAAGTGATGTTGGAAATATATTTTCATATTTGACGGAAATATACCTATTTATATTTTTATTTGTTTCGATTGATTTGATTTTGTACACCTGATTTGTTATGTACCTACGATATATCGATCTATTTTAAATATAAACAGTACCTATTCCTATAAACAGTAAGTACACACTCGTACGTACAATAGAGACTATATAAAGCCAAAATCGATGGATCCGCGAAAAGAATTACATTGCTTCACATAGAATCATCTACTTTCGTCAAAAAACCGGATAGGTATGTACATTCAAAGTGCCACAAGTAAGTAATTTGAGTTTTCTTATTTTACGAGTAACCGTGAATTGACTATCTGTGTACCGTAATGTTCCCTCTCTCTCGGTTTTACGAGTACCATAATATATATACCAATCCTGAGTGTTGGTTCACGACTTCGTCCTGATACGTGTAAAATAAATAGGGATAAGAGACATTTACTCATAAAAAGTAAGAAACTGCCAGTAAGCAATGGTAGCCTAACGAAGCCTTGAATGAAGGCTTCTCAATCGTGGGTCCAAGGTTAAATTCCTACGCACGCACCTCTGACTTTTTGCACTCAGTCAGCGCGTTGGACTATGCCTTCTCTTACTGCGCGAGGGAACAGTGATGCGTTGACGGCGAAGTAACAGCCGTGGACGATGTTAAATACGTACCCGTAAATATAGAATACGTAAAATTTTTACAGCTGTCATCTGCTATTTAGTAGTCTTTAGAAATGCATTATGTAATATATTTGTAAATAATAATAATGAACTTCTGAAGAGTTCATGCTTGTAGATTAATGTATGTATCAATCAGATTTAATAAATTGATACCGTATCCGCATGCTAGTAATTTAGTCCTCAGGGTAGACTGACACTTTTAGCATTTGTTACAGAAGCAGTACGATCTTTGTACATAATGAAACGCCGAGATGATTTTTATATTGTTGGTGTATTGAACTGGCAGAGTAACGTCGTATACAATGGTCGTATTTTGAATCTCTTTATACAATGTCTTACCCTATTTATATAGTTTTAACATGGAGTCAAATATAAACTAATTACATTTAAAA